>WNWK01040987.1:0-16693 GCA_009830355.1 Cherax destructor
CCTGCTTTCTGTTTTACTCTTAATTCTTTCAATAATAACTCTACCATACACTTTACCAGGTACACTCAACAGACTTATTCCCCTATAATTTTTGCACTCTCTTTTGTCCCCTTTGCCTTTATACAAAGGAACAATACACGCTCTCTGCCAATCCTTAGGTACCTTACCCTCTTCCATACATTTATTAAATAATAGCACCAACCACTCCAAAATTATATCCCCACCTGCTTTTAACATTTCTATCTTTATCCCATCAATCCCAGCTGCCTTACCCCTTTCATTCTACCCACTGCCTCACGAACTTCCCTACACCCACAACTGGCTCTTCCACACTCCTACAAGATGTTATTCCTCCTTGCCCTACACACGAAATCACAGCTTCCTGTCTTCATCAACATTTAACAAATCCTCAAAATATTCTCTCCATCTTCCCGATACCTCTAACTCTCCATTTAATAACTCTCCTCTCCTATTTTTAACTGTCAAATCCATTTGTTCTCTGGCTTCCTCAACTTATTAATCTCATTCCAAAACTTTTCTTATTTTCAACAAAATTTGCTGATAACATCTCCCCCACTCTCTCATCTGCTCTCTTTTTACATTGCTTCACCACTCTTTTAACCTCTCTTTTTCTCTCCATATACTCTTCCCTCCTTGCATCACTTCTACTTTGTAAAAACCTCTCATATGCTAACTTTTTCTCCTTACTACTCTCTTTACATCATCATTCCACCAATCGCCCTCTTCCCTCCCGCACCCACTCGCCTGTAACCACAAACTTCTGCTGAACACTCTAACACTACATTTTTAAATCTACCCCATACATTTTCGACCCCATTGCCTACACTCTCACTAGCCCATCTATCCTCCAATAGTTGTTTATATCTTACCCTAACTGCCTCCTCTTTTAGTTTATAAACCTTCACTCTCTTTACTTACTGATTCTATTTTCCTTGTATCCCATCTACCTTTTACTCCCACTGTAGCTATAACTAAAAAGTGATCTGATATATCTGTAGCCCTCTATAAACATGTACATCCTGAAGTCTACTCAACAGTCTTTTATCTACCAATACATAGTCCAACAAACTACTGTCATTACGCCCTACATCATATCTTGTATACTTATTTATCCTCTTTTTCTTAAAATATGTATTACCTATAACTAAACCCCTTTCTATACAAAGTTCAATCAAAGGGCTCCCATTATCATTTACACCTGGCACCCCAAACTTACCTACTACACCCTCTCTGCATGTTTCTCCTACTTTAGCATTTAGGTCCCCTACCACAATTACTCTCTCATTTGGTTCAAAAGTTCCTATACATTCGCTTAACATCTCCCAAAATCTCTCTCTCTCCTCTACACTCCTCTCTTCTCCAGGTGCATACACGCTTATTATGACCCACTTTTCGCATCCGACCCTTATTTTAATCCACATAATCCTTGAATTTACACATTTATATTCCCTCTTTTCCTTCCATAACTGATCCTTCAACATTATTGCTACCCCTTCCTTAGCTCTAACTCTCTCAGATACTCCTGACTTTATCCCATTTATTTCTCCCCACTGAAACTCGCCTACCCCCTTCAGCTTTGTTTCGCTTAGGGCCAGGACATCCAACTTCTTTTCATTCATAACATCGGCAATCATCTCTTTCTTATCATCCGCACTACATCCACGCACATTCAGACAACCCAATTTTATAAAGTTTTTCTTCTTCTCGTTTTTAGTAGATTTGTACAGGAGAAGGGGTTACTAGCCCATTGCTCCCGGCATCTTAGTCGCCTCATACGACACGCATGGCTTACGGAGGAAAGATTCTTTTCCACTTCCCCATGGACAATAGAGAAAATAAAAAGAACAAGAGCTATTAAGAAAAAGAAGAAAAACCTAGATGTGTGTATGTATATATATGCATGTGTATGCCAGTGTAGTGTGACCTAAAGTGTTATTAGAAGTAGCTAGATATACCTGTTATCCAGCGTGTTTATGAGACAGAAAAAAGACACCAGCAATCCTACCATCATGTAAAACAGTTTCAGGTTTCTGTTTCACAGTCACCTGGCAGGACGGTAGTACCTCCCTGGGTGGTTGCTGTCTACCAACCTACTACTAAACTACTACTACTACTACTAAACTTACATAAAAGGGTGTGTTTGGGGACCATCGTAAGTCGGGGTACCACTGTATATATATATATACAGTGGTACCTCGGTTTACGATGGTCCCGAAAATCGCCCTTTTATGTAAGTATATTTTTTTAAATGCTTTTGTAAGTGTATTTCTGGGGGTCTAAAAGGACTAGTCTGTTTTACATTATTCCTTATGGGGATAAATTCGTTTGGTAATGGCACTTGAACAGCATTCTGGAATGAAAAAATATCGTAAACCGAGGTACCACTGTATATATATATATATACACACATACATACATACATACATACATACATACATACATACATACATACATACATACATACATACATACATACATACATACATACATACATACATACATTATACAGTGGACCCCCGAGTTACGAACATAATTCATTCCAGAAGGCTGCTCAAGTACCATTACTGAACAAATTTTCTCCCTTAAGAAATAATGTCAAATAGGTTAGTCCATTTCAGACCCCCAAAAATACACTTACAAAAGCACTTACAATATTACACTTACATAATTGTACGATTTCCGAGGTGAACGTAACTCAGGGGTCCACTGTTATATTATAGAACAATAGTAATAAACAATTTTTTTTATTGTTGGTTGGTGTAAACAAGTTTTATAAACAATATAATGATACTAATGTTTGTGTGATTATTGTGTTGCATACAACGAGTGTACAGTGGTCCCTCGGTTTTCGCCGAAAATTCGTTCCAGATTGCTGCTCAAGTGCCATTACCGAACGAATTTACTTCCTTAAGAAATAATGTCACGTAGGTTAGTCTATTTCAGACCCCCAAAAATACACTTGCAACAGCACTTACGAAAATACACTTACATAAATGTTCGAGTTTGGAGATGCACGAAAACCGAGGGACCACTGTATATATATACAGTGCACCTTACTTTGGTCTCACAGGCCACATAAGTTACGTAAAAAAATAAAATAGTGAATAAAACAAAAAACCTACTAAAGGAAGTAAACCAACGTTTACCGGGTGAGTGGCATTCGCCGCTGTTGCCATACGCGGCTCATTTTTTGCCAACTTTACGCCTCTATATCTCCGTAAGTACTGATCGCAAAAGTTTTTTTTTGGGATTTAAACAATGAGAAAAATAATCTTAGCATTTTGATAAGAAAAAAATAATTTTTTTTTTTCAAATATTTTGCGACAACAGAAGACACCTCAGGATTTGGGGTTGCGACAGTCAAAGGGTTAACAGTGTAGCAAGTAAGTTAAGCGATTAATCGATAGGAAAAGGACAGCACAAAACTGACGAGTTATATAGGGCGACTGACAACACCGCTATCTCTGGCGGCCATCACCACTCCTATGTAAGGCTTATCTTTCAGTGGCCCTTATGCACCCAACAACAAACAACACAGCAACAGTCATCGGTTAGGGAGAGAGACATTTTTTTTTTTTTTTTTCAACAAGTCGGCCGTCTCCCACCGAGACGATAGGAAAAGGACAGCACAAAACTGACGAGTTATATAGGGCGACTGACAACACCGCTATCTCTGGCGGCCATCACCACTCCTATGTAAGGCTTATCTTTCAGTGGCCCTTATGCACCCAACAACAAACAACACAGCAACAGTCATCGGTTAGTGAGAGAGACATTTTTTTTTTTTTTTTCAACAAGTCGGCCGTCTCCCACCGAGGCAGGGTGACCCAAAAAGAAAGAAAATCCCCAAAAATAAAATACTTTCATCATCATTCAACACTTTCACCACACTTATACATAATCACTGTCTTTGCAGAGGAGCTCAGATACGACAGCTGAGAAAAGTCCCTCCCAGCTGTCACTATCTCAGACCCCTCCTTTAAAGTGCAGGCATTGTACTTCCCATTTCCAGGACTCAAGTCCAACTAAATCAATTAACTGGTTTCCCTGAATCCCTTCACAAAATGTTACCCTGCTCACACTCCAACAGATCGTCATGTCCCAAAAACCATTCGTCTCCATTCACTCCTATCTAACACGCTCACACATGCTTGCTGGAAGTCCAAGCCCCTCGCCCACAAAACCTCCTTTACCCCTTCCCTCCAACCTTTTCTAGGACGACCCCTACCCCGCCTTCCTTCCCCTACAGATTTATACGCTCTCCAAGTCATTCTACTTTGATCCATTCTCTCTAAATGACCAAACCACCTCAACAACCCCTCTTCAGCCCTCTGACAAATACTTTTAGTAACTCCACACCTTCTCCTAATTTGCACATTCCGAATTCGGAGAGAGACATATGACATTTTATTCATTCTAGAGTATATATCATGTTTCTATGTTATTAGTATTGTTTATTATGTCATATTAGATGACTTGTGCTAGATAAATAAGCCGTAGTGTTGATATTAGTGTCATATTGAAGGACTATCTTGTCCTGCCTCCAAACAAACTCTCCTGCCTCTCTCATTCACCAACAAGAGTCTTCAGTAAAGGTAAAACTGATTTAAATGTTCATTTATCCAGTAAAATTAGTTCTTTATATTTATTTCTCATTGTTTTCTGTATTTAAAACTATAGTATTTATTCTTAAAAAAAAGTGAATTTTTTGTGAATATTTTTGTATTTACATTATTTTGTATTTACATTATTTCTTATGGGAAATATTGCTTTGACTTTTGGCTGCTTCGAGTTTAGGCCTAGCTCCTGGAATGGATTACGGCTGAAACTCGTGGTTCCACTATACGTACTATGTTTGAATTTTGGTTTTTATTTTTTCTTGAATTTTTCAACCAATTTATTTCTTGTGTGTGGCAAATTAACATTTTATGGGGGCAAATATTAGTTAAGAAAATGGGATTTTCAAATTCTCTGATTGAATCACGATGTTTTATATTGGGTATGCTGTAATATGCCTTGGGCTTTGAACACATCTGTCAAATAAAGCAAGTGACTTCTATATTTTTAATGTTCTGGGATATAGTTCAAATCCCACTCCTGACACACTGTCAAGGACCCCAATGGAAATAAATCACTTTTCTCTGACTTTTTTGGGTTTTTCTAGGTATTTAACAGTATGTATGATAGTTGTACAGTGGTACCCCGGTTTACGATGGTCTCCAAACTCGCCCTTTTATGTAAAGTTTATTTTTTTAAACGCTTTTGTAAGTGTATTTTTGGGGGTCTAAAAAGACTAGTCTATTTTACATTATTCCTTATGGGGATAAATTCGTTTGGTAATGGCACTTGAACAGCATTCTGGAACGAAAAAATATCGTAAACCGGGGTACCACTGTACTTATGTGTACCTGTGCCTAAATAAACTTACTACATGTAAACTCTCAAGTATGTACACTGTTTTAGTAGAGGACATTATTGCTTACTGTATTTTTAATGTTACAGGGCTACCAACTTGTCCAGAACTGTATCGTCATGCTGTGCCTCGTACATGTGATGTGGGACGGCTCTTGTGTGTTTCCGGTACGGTGGTTCGTACAACCGCTGCTAAAATGCTTGAATACCAGAAGGAATTCATATGTACTAAATGTAAACATATTTTTAATGTCAAGGTAAAAGTCTGAATTTTGTATTCTAAAGTTATGTTAATGACATGTTTGGGGTTCACTGAATGGACTGCATGATAGATTATGCCATACAGTAAACACTTTCAAATTATGAGACTTATATTCCTGGAAAATTTTATGAATGGAGAATTCAGGAATATGGATATCTTGATTTACTGGGAAAACAGCCCATCCATGTATGTATGACTTTATAAAGTGAATACATGTGTGATTATTTGACAATGTATTGTACCATCTGCTCAGTGGGTTACTGTTTCCCATTGGTATGTCAAAAGTTTTTATTACCTTTATGTGTAATTGAATTTTTTGGCTTTTTGATATGTTACTCAGTAATTGGTTAACACAGTGGTACCTCGATATTTGAATTTAATCCGTTTCAGGAGAATGTTCAAATAGTGAGTTGTATGAATATCAAATCAATTTTTCCCATAATAAATAATGTAAATTGGATGAATCCATTCCAGATCCCAAAAAATTACCACTTATAAAACATTATAAGTGAGAATATTACTTCTTTAAATCTGTATAATAATATTTGCATGCATAAAAACAATAAATGCATGAAATAAATGAAAATTTAACTGTAATAATAATAATATGTTCATTAGATGAGTTACAATGAGTACAAGAGACTTGAGTATTCTATTAGGTCATGCTATATGGCTTTAACCTTTTCAGGGTCCAAGGGGGGTCTCCGAAACGCGTTCTCAGGGTCCAAGAATTTAAAAAAAAAAAAAAAAAAATCTTATGAAATGATAGAGGATTTTTTTCTGATCATAACGCCACAAAAATTATGAAATTTGATGGAAAACTAACGGAATTATGCTTTCGCGAAGTTAGCGGTAGCCATGACACTTACGCATCAGCGATTTCGCCCAATTTGAGCCCTATTTTCGGCAAATTCCAATGTTTCAGTCTACTAAAATTATAGCTATTTCGCTAGAACTCCATTTCTTCTATCGATTGAGTACAAGAAACCGCCTATTTACCAATTACAACTACCCAAAATAGTGGTCAGAAAATGGCAATTTGGCCAATTTCACACAAATTTCAAAAGATGCCAATTTCAAAATAGGGTCCAGAATAAACAAGGCAGACATTTCTGGCACTAAATTAACATCTTCTCTGTTCATTAGTCACGTTTCCAGGCCCCTCTTACATTACTTTTGCTTATCATTTTGAATTTTTATTCTCACAAAAAATAGAAGATTTACTGTTATGTATACAACTGCATCATTGTAAAAATGGTATAAACAATATCAGAGCACTTGTGCATGAATATTAGACTCGCCAGTTGATGTGTATTGGACGCATGGTGTGATTTGTTTACTCTTGAACATCGTCAAAAATCGAACATTTTCGCTACTTTGTGCTCAATTTCAAGGTACTTGTCATTGTCAAACTAATCAAAATCATCTCTATTTCTGTAATATATCTTCCATTCTATCAAATGAGACCAAGAAAACGAGAATACAAGCATAAATACCATACGAAAATAGACTGCAAAGTCGCTGTTTTAAACCAAAAACACGGTCAGAGTTTTTTTCCCTCATTATGCACTGTGTGGTGCAGGAATTTTTTTATACTGCGCACACTGACTGCACAGACCCATTCTATCACATCTAGGCCTAACAGCCTGTTTCTGCTTGATTTGAGGGCGCTAGAATTTAGGCGTACTAGTACGTCAATAACCCCAGGGCGTAAGCCGTACTAGTACGTCAATAACCCTGAAAGGGTTAATAAGTCTTGTAGACAAGACGTACAATTTTGATTATTAACCTTAGGCAGATACAATGGAGTGAGTAACATTTGAGATGAATAAAGATACAGTGGACCCCCGAGTTTCGTAAAAACTTCACTCCTGAAGTCTGCTCAAGTGCCATTACCGAACGAATTTACTCCCTTAAGGAAAAATTTCACGTAGGTTAGTCTATTTCAGACCCCCAAAAATACACTTCCACAAGAACTTACAAAATTATACTTACATAATTGCACGATTTCCGGGGTATTCGTTAACCGAGGGTCCACTGTATTGAGAGCAAGTATATATTGATGAGACGGTTTTACCTGTGTTCATGTTATTGAGCAAATCATGTACAGTCATCCCTCCGTTTTTGTGCTTAATCCGTTCCTGAGGGATCGACTAAAACTGAAACACACGAAAACTGAAACCATTTTCCCCATAAGAAATAATGGAAATTCAATTAATCCGTTCCAGAAACCCAGAAGTTTGAAATTTTTTTTTGGGGGGGCCTTAACCCTTTAACTGTCCAAACGTAGATATACGTTTGTACGCGTACTGCTCCGAACGTAGATCTACGTTTTATTTTTCATTCCTTCAAATTTAGTGCGATAGGCCTGAGTTGCCTAGACATGAGAGAATGGGTCTGTGCCCCTTAGTACCTTGTGGGAGCACCAGTTGAATTGAGTGCCAGCTAGAGCAAATACTGTGGCAAACATCAGGGATTCACTGATGTCATGTTGCATTAACACTCCCCTTATAAGAGGAAAGTAAAATTAGGTTAGATAAATACATGAGTGGCTGTGGGTGGGTGTGAGTTGGACCTGACTAGCTTGTGCTACTTGGTCTGATGCCATGCTTCTTCCTTCAGAGGATGTGATCTGACTAGGTGGGTCATTGTTCTAAGCTTGGGGGGGGTGACATGGACCTGCCTTGCATGGGCCAGTAGGCCTTCTGCAGTGTTCCTTCTTTTTATGTTCTTATGTATTCGGCAGGCTGGCTTTGGCTCTGTCTCTGTCTATACCTGTCTATATCTGTCTGTCCTATATCTCTGTATCTGTCTATCTATATATATCTGTAATATCTCTCTCTCTCTGTCTCTCTCTCACATGTTGGCATAAGTACAGTTATTATACATAGTGTAAATTACCTAGGATAATCCAAAAATTCCAGGCAAAGTGCTATACAATGCTTGTAGATAATAAGACATAATAAGCATGACTGGCAAGTAATACGCATTTTCACTTCTGCATAGTGTATAATACGTGTTGGTTTTACGAGCCGCACTCTGAGACTGAGACAAGCAGACGGAAAGACACACACACAGGCAGACAGAAAGACAGATAAGCAGGGCTAGACAGACAGATAGACAGATGGACAGACAGATAGACAGACATTGAAAACAAAGTGAGGGTTCCCTGCGCACATTCATTCATCAATGTCATTGGGCTGTCAGTGTTATCTGACACTTGTCATAACACCATTATTTAAGGAGTTTCATATTATACTCCAGGCACACACACACAGGCAGGCAGACAGAAAGACAGATAAGCAGAGCTAGACAGATACAGACAGATAGATAAACAGATAGATAAACAGATAGATAGACAGATAGATAGACAGATAGATAGACATAGATAGACATAGATAGACATAGATAGACATAGATAGATAGACGGATAGATAGATAGACGGATAGATAGATAGACAGATAGATAGACAAACAGATAGATAGGCAGACAGATAGACAGATACAGCCAGTGTAAACAAAGCAAGGGTTCCCTGCACACATTCATTCATCAATGTCACTGCCTTATTAGTAGTTATCTGACAATTGTCATAACATTCTTCAAGTAGTTTCATATATACTCCAGGATGTCTAAAACATTGCTGGGACCTATAAATACTTCATATATATTTATAGACAATAGTAAATGTCCAAGGCAGGTGAAAATGTTCACCTATTGGTGTGATTGTGACTATTTGAGTACTATTTCAGTACCTAATATTAGTGTTAGAACAAAGATTGGCTATGAAATCACAAGAACTATTATAAATTGTAATTATCAGAACATAAAAATTATATAAATTAAAATATAAAATAGAAAAAAAGTATATCGGCAGTACTTCTGCAAGCGGCAGGACTTGATGTTGCCGTCAGGTGAGCATCCAGCACCAACTTGGCGAGCTTATATCTCGGAAAGTACTGGCCCTAAAAATTTTTTTTTTTACCCTATCCTGCTTATAAAAATGCGCTCTTCATTTAAATTTTTTTTTTTTTTTTCAAAATATTCGGAGCAGTACGCGAGTGAACGTAGATCTACGTGTGGACAGTTAAAGGGTTAAAGATAGATTTACATGCACAAATGAATGAACTCAATGTGTCACTTACCTTTATTGAAGACTGATGTTGCTGGATGGAAGAGAGGGAGGAGGGGAGAGGGAAGAGACCCTAATTTTTGGAAGGGAAATCCCCCTCCATAAGGACTCCAGGTACCAAGTCCTCATCTGGGGTCACTTTCCTTCTTTGTCTTTTAACCCTTTGGGGGTCGACAGGCCTTCTCGGAAACCTGTTCCCAGGGTCGAAAAATATTCGGAAAAAAAAATGATTTTATCTTATGAAATGATATTTTTTTTTCTAAATCTAAATGGCTAAACAAGAAATTTTTGCGATCAATACTTACGAAGATATGGAGGCTTCAAGTTGACAGAAATTGAACCAATGACAGCAACATCGCTGACTTCCAGTCGGCCGGTAAACTGTTATTTAGTTTTTTCGAGTTGTTTTCTTATCGATTTTAATTTTTTTTTTCAAATAACTTTTATAGCCTGTGAGACCAATATAAGTGCTGTTTTTCAAATATTCACTTTCTAATTATTATACAATAAGGGCATAAAGTTTGTTATCACTATTTTGTTTACAAAACATATTTACAACAATGTACAATGTAAAATAATGTTTATAACTATTGTTCAATCATATATATACACATATAGAGTCACTGCACATGTTCCTAGAAGTTCTGCAGCCTGTGGAAGTCTTTGAAACATGGTGACATGCACAGTGGTGTTTCACATTCTTCACACATATAACAAGTGTCTTTGCGTTGCTGTGGGCGTCTTTTTGTATGTGCACAAACATAACACCTCTTCTGAGCCTTTTCTTGCAAGCAGTAGCAGGCAGTTTCATTAGGAAGTGTTCACCATGCCTCAGACGAGAGGGTAGTTGTTGGTAATTTCATGGGCGGTTTTCTATTGCAGGTTGTGTTCCTTGGTACTTGGTGATTATTTGCCTGATGACAGACAAACAAAATTCGCCATATGGTGGTTTGTTTGTGGTCTTCAACTTATAAACATTATAAGCATTGAGCATGGAAATGTCCAGAATGTGAAAAAAGAGTTTTATGTACCACTTATAACTCTTTCTAACACAATCAGCAAACCCAGTCTGCATGTCACATTTGTCCACTGAATGCATATTGTGGGTGTAGTCCATCACAGCTGCAGGTTTTAGAATGGGTTCATCGGTCTCTCTATTCACCCTGCCACTGTCTGCCATTTCATTAGGGTGAACTGATGACAACAGTGTGACATCTCGTTTGTCATGCCACCGAAATGCCGTGATATCATTGGCAGCAAACGCCTGCACCTCACCTCTACAAGTGCCTGCATCGAACCTAGGCATATGCTTACGATTTGCACGAACTGTTCCGCACACATCTGTCATGTTCACTCGCAAAAAATCACTGAGGGTGGGGCTTGTGTACCAATTATCAGTATATAATATATGCCCCTTGCCAAGATATAGTTCCATCATTGTTCTAACCACATCACCAGAGATACCCAGTAACTTCCTGGTATCTTTCAATGTATTACTTCCAGTGTACACAATAATATCCAATACAAGACCACTGTAGCAATCACAAAGCACAAACAATTTTATACAAAAGCATTTCCTTTTGCTTGGTATATACTGCTTGAATGACAGTCTACCTTTGAACAGAATCAAAGACTCATCAATAACAAGCTTCCTGAAGGGATAAAAATACATATTGAATTTCTCTTTCAGATACAGAAACACATTCCTAATCTTATATAACCTGTCGGTTCTGTCAGGCCTGGTTTTGTCTGAAAAATGTAACATGCGTAACAGTAGCACAAATCGATTCACTGGTATAATATCACTGAAAGCTGGTGTTGCAATCAATCGGTCTGTTGACAAGTATGATTTGATATGGTGCTTATACACATGTGGCATAAGCATCATTGTGGCAAAGAAAAGATACATCTCTGCCACAGTTGTCTCCTTCCACTGGTGTAGACGTGATTTTGGTGAAAGAATCGTGTTTGCCATTGTGTAATCGAAGTATCTGTTGCTATCCCTGATAATAATGTCTATCAGGGGTTCGTCAAAGAATACCTGGAAACATTCCAGTTCAGTGGCATTGTTCCCAAGTGGACAAGATGGGCGTATTCCACTGTGACTTTCATCAAACTGATGGGGATTGGGAATAAAATTCGCAGCTTCCTGCCAATCCCAGGTGCGGTCTGCTGGTGGGTACTGGATATTTACAGGTGGTTGTGTAAGTGGAGGATGTGGTTGTGGGGGTTGGTGGGTGGGTGAGGGTTGCCTTTGTTGTAGCTGAGCTGACTCAGCGGCGTCGGTGCCAGCATGGTCCACTGCTGGTGCCTTGCGCCTGGCACCACCACCACTACCACTACCAGTTGCATGCACATTTCTCATTCCAATTGCAACACTATCATCTTCATTTTCACTATCACTTCCTGTTGTACGCCCATGGGATGTACTCCGAGATGTACTCCTAACCCTTGGAAGAGAATATGACACACTACCAGAGCGCATATACCGTCGTATATACTGACGCTTCACTGGTGAATGTTCCCCTTCACTCGCGCTACTGGAACTATTTCGAAGGGCTTGGAATTCATATTTACTATCACTATCATCACCATTGCTCACATCTGAGGCCAGGATATGAGTAAATAGGAGTTTCCGCCTTCGTTCTGGTACAACTGGACGTGAACAAGACACCACAGCACCAGAGGTGAACGGCTGAGGGTCGTCTGGGTTTTCCTCACTTATACCGGTATTATGGTCACTAGTTTCGGTCACAACCGCCTCAAAACCTTGAAAGTCACCTTCACTGTCACCCCCATCACTGTTAGAACTGTCACTGGGGAATAAAAGTGTCCCAATTCGCCGAGGAGTAAGGTGTTTATTGCTGCGAGGCATGGTGGACAAGGTGTACTGAAATGGTGTTCCCACAATGCACCACTGGGTGCCCGATTTTTTTCCTACTGTGCACACTGACCGTGCAGACCCATTCTCTCATCCCAAGGCCTACCAACTGTTTCCCGCTTAATTTGAAGACGCTAGAATTTACGCGTACTAGTATGGCACCAACCCCTGCTCGTAAAACGTACTAGTACGGCACTGACCCCGAAAGGGTTAATCCCACTAGGACCAGCTTGTGAGTCACTGCACACCTGTGGCACTAAATATCTGTCCAGAGAGCTCTGTGTCTGGCGTCTTTTTAAAATGTCCCTAAAGTGGGAAAAGAGATTGTCATTGAACATGTTGATGAGACGGATTGCAACATGCTCCTGCTGTTTTTGTATCATAACATATCATAGAATCACTGAATCACTTAAGAAGACATTCTCCCCTCTCTGCCCTTTACCAAAGGGCTGGCACTAGGAGCTTTCTTTGGGCCCATGGTGGCTTATTTAGCAGTTGCAAGCACTAAAAACAATGGATTAAGGATGAAATGTATGTTATGAACATGTGGGTGACCATCACTGCTGGTAAACAATGGCACACTGACTCTGAATGGAATGTTGGGCCGCTCGGGCTGGGCGTACGCGTCCAGGACAAATTACGATCTCCGAGCGGATTTACGATCACTGAACCAATATTTTTACGAAAAAAATGTTACTAACTCCGAATATTATGAACTCCGATGTCTACGAACACCGGGGGTTCACTGTAGTTTTAAAAATGCTAGTTGAGATTTCTGGCAGAGAGTTCGAGATTTTGGGCCCTTTTATGTACAATGAGTTTTTGAAAAGATTTAGCCTTACATGGGGAATGTCATAGAGGTTTTTGTGCCTGGTGTTGTGTCTATGAGTCCTATTGCAACTGTCAAGAAAGCATTTCAGGTCTGGATTTATATTAGAGTTGATTGTTCTGTAAATGTAGGTTGCACAATAGTACGAGAGAATGTTTTGTATAGTGAGTAGGTTTAGGTCTTTGAAGAGTGAGGGGAGGGTGTTGTCTACCAGTGGATTGTGTGATCATTCGCACTGCTGCTTTTTGTTGTGTTGTTATTGATTTTAGGTGGTTTTTTATTGTGGAGCCCCAGGCACAAACAGCATACATGAGGTAAGGGTAGATCAGTGAATAGTATAGTGTAATCTTTACATGGAATACTTCGAGACTGTTCTTCTTCCTACTATTGATGTGCGCCCTTCACTCTGGCTCCGCTATGTAGATGACATCTTTGCTCTTTGGCCTCATGACTCTAGTCTTTTCCAACCATTTCTTGATGCTCTTAATAATCTTGCCCCTTCCATTAAGTTTAAAGCTGAATGGGAATCTAATTCATTGCTTCCTTTCCTTGATGTTCATGTCCACCGCTCAGTTACAGGTTTTGCCTTTTCCGTGTACCGCAAGCCTATGCACAGTGACATGTACATTCACTTCTTTTCTTATCATGCTTCCTCTGTCAAGAAAAGTGTTCTTATCTCCCTCTTTCTCTGTGCTCTCCGCATTTGTGATCCTCAGTTCCTTGAAGTAGAAATTTCCACTCTTCATAATTCATTTTCCTATCTTGGCTACCCTTCCCATTTCATAGACTCTGCCTTCTCACGTGCTAAACGGACTTTCTTCTCTCTACTCCTGGGAACTCTCCTGTCCTCTGCCTTCCCTACATTTCTGGTCTCTCTAATCTCAACAACTCTCTCCGTTCCTTAGACATCAAACTTACTTTTCGCCAGACTAACACTCTTCGCCAGACTAACACTCTTCGCACTAATCTAGTTCATACCTCTCCTCCCTCTATAGATGCTCCTGGTGTTTATTCTATTTCTTGTTCCTCCTGTCCTCTTCAGTACATTGGAGAAACTGGCCGATCTTTTTCTGACAGATTCAACCAGACGGCGACTGTGAAAGTTGGACATAGGGTAGACAGTTTTAGCAGAAGACCAATCAATAGGATGACTGTGATCTCTGACATGACAGAAAAGTGCATTGTTGGTGTCGGCAAGCCTAACACTATTTTTTTGTGGAAATAAATGGTATAAAATACCGACACAATGGAAAAATAAACACATAAGGAGTATAATGTGATCCTTTATTGACACGTTTACCGCATAGCTTTCGAGTCACAGACAGATCTACCTGTCTGTGACTCGATAAAGCCCACTGCGTGGGCGAAGGATCACATTATACTGCTTATGTGTTTATTTTTCCACTATTTTTTTGTGCTCCCTGTCATCCTATTGATTGGTCTTATGCTAAAACTGTCTACCCTATGTCCAACTTTCACAGTCGCCGTCTGGTTGAATCCTCCCTTGTACACAACTTTCCTTGTATGAATCTTAGTCCTGGCTTTGTCTCTGTAGATGCTTTCCTTTCCCATTACATTGTTAAATGCTCCAAACTTCAGAACCCCCGGGGACTTAACCTGATTCTTTTTCCCTTCTCCTCTTCCCCTTTCCTTTTTCTTCTTTCTCCTCTGGGTTTTCTTTCTTTTGCCTTGTATTTGTCCTTCATTATTATTTTTTACCCCCTCTGTGTTCTTGCCCCTACCCTATGTAGGCTGCTAGCTCCCTTGCAGTGCTCCTCTTTCCTAGTATACGTATGTGACTGACTACTACTACCACTATTACTCCTCCATCACTTCCTTTCTGTTCCTGCACCTGTCTGCTGGCCTCTATATATACTCCTTCCTTCTCTTCTTTTTGTTAGTGTGACTTTGTAAATGGACCTAGTCGGACCGGGAAAAATCGTGTAAGCTCCTCTCTTCTATGTGCAGGTTATTTGTATACATCCTCTCCTCACTTAGCGACGTACTCGTTTACCGACGCCTCGGACTTATGACGGCTCTCTGACCAGTATTTGTACCTAAAGAATATATATTAGACCTGATTTCCTCAATTCTATTTATTACAGTATACAGTACACTTCTGTATAAACATTTAAGAATCTCCACTGAGGAGATATCATCGAGGTGTACAAGTGGATGATGGGCATAAACAAAGGAGATCAGTGGTACCCGGTTTACGATATTTTTCATTCCAGAATGCTGTTCAAGTGCCATTACCAAACAATTTATCTCCTTAAGAAAAGTTGTAAAATAGACTAGTCCTTTTAGACCCCCAAAATTACACTTACAAAAGCATTTAAAAAAATAAACTTACATAAAAGGGTGAGTTTGGGGACCATCGTAAACCGGGGTACCACTGTATTAATAAAATACTGAGGATATCGAACCAAGTAAGAACCAGAAATAACGGATTTAAATTGGATAAATTTAGATTTAGAAAGGACATAGCAAGTACAGTGGACCCCGGTGTTCGTCCTGCTCAAACTCTCCCTTTATGTAAGTGTATTTTTTAAATGCTTTTATAAGTGTATTTTGGGGGTCTAAAGGACTAGTCTACTTTAAATTATTCCTATGGGAATAAATTCGTTGGTAATGGCACTTAACAGCATTCTGGAACAAAATAACGAAAACCGGGGGTCCACTGTACTGGTTTTCAAACAGAGTTGTAGATGTGTGGAACAATCTTCCAAGTACGGTGATAGAGGCTAGGACCTTGGGTGGCTTTAAAAGAGATTGGACAAATATATGAGTGGGAGGGGCTGGGTTTGATTAGTGTAGTGAGTACGGGAGTAAATTCTTAGGTAGTGGTGGTTTTGATAAGGACCTGCCTTGTATGGACCAGTAGCCCTTCTGCAGTGTTCCTCCATTTTTATGTTCTTATGAACATAAGAAAGGAGGAACACTGCAGCAGGCCTGTTGGCCCATACTAGGCAGGTCCTTCACAATCCGTCCCCCTAACAGAATATTTGCTCAACCCAATTTTCAATGCTACCCAAGAAATAAGCTTTGACAATTCTACCCACTCATGCGAGTCCCACTCAAATCCAACCCCTCTCACTCATGAATTTATCCAACCTAAATTTGAAACTACCCAAGGTCCTAGCTTCAATAACCCTACT
>WNWK01040988.1:0-16692 GCA_009830355.1 Cherax destructor
TTTTAAGTTCATGTTCTGTTGCAATGAAATACCTCTTCCCAGTGGGCTGTTTCCTAACTGCGATTTACCACCCCTCACAAAGCACTGATGAATTTTTGGGCATTGCGTAATTTTCTTAAACGATAAAGGAGGTTTTGTCTTGTTTTGGTAAGGCACTCGTTCACATAGACATCAGATTTCATAGTTATGGATGTTTTTAGTAGGTTGTTTCTTTGCAAGCTGGTATTGAATTTTAATAGCACTGTTTTTTCCTGCTTGGTAGCCCATCAGTTTGCAATCTTTTAGTTCATCACTACGTATGTTTATGCTAAGGTGGTCCTTGAAGAGTTGTAGGGCGGCCTCCATGCATGTCTCTTGGGTGACTGTGGGCGGAAGATGTTTGCTATTAACTATAACAGCGTCACTTAGCTGTTGTTGGTCGTTATGGTCTTGGAAGTTGTTGATGACATCAGTGTTGTAGATCCACTCGTGATCTTTCTTCTATGATGTTATTGTTCAGCTGGGTGACTTGATCTTTCAGAGTGTTGATGGTGTCTACAGACTGGGTGTGGGTGTTGCTTAGTTGTTCTAGAGTGGTTAGTTTGTCTTCCAGAGTTGTGATCTTGACGAGGTACTGTGCGTTGGAGGTTTTAAGCTCCTGCATTTCCTGGGTAAGCTTGGTGATTGTTTGATTCTGGATCATAAGGAGTTTAGCTATCTCTGGGTCATTAATCTTCTTAACATCAAATCCATGGAAAGAGTTATCTTGGACTGTGGCGGCCATTATTGTTGTTGTCTGGCGGGTGTTGTGATGGTGCAGGTGTTTGGGGTTGAGGCCTGGCTGGCAGTACGAGAAGTTTTCCTTGCAGAAATGCTGCTCTCACCTGGGATGTTAGGAGTTCTTGGCTGTTTACTGGATCTTCTGTTGTTGCTATGATCCTTGGCCATTGACCGTGGCTTCAGATGAATAGTAGGCGATGTGGAATGGGTGAATGTTGTGGAGTATCACTTCAGTGGCAGCGGGGCAGGTGGTGGTAACACAAGTCCTATTAGTTGGTGATTTTGTGTATTTTTGGGTAATTACTGTAGTTGATTTAGATCATTCTGGGTATCCACATATGTTAGTGTTATGTGGGTCTTGATTAGGCCATCACAGGGCTGCTGGGCACTTCAGGTGGAAGTAAAAGTAGAGGACAAGGTGTGAGGTCATTTGTTTACTCTTGAACATCGGCAAAAATTTAACATTTCTGCTATTTTGAGCTCAGTTTCAAGCCATTTCCAGTACTAAAACCAATCAAAATCATCTCTAAATCTGTAGTATATCTTCCATTCTATCAAATGAAACCAAGAAATCGCAAATACATCTATAAAAAGTATACAAAAAAGCACTTCAAATTCGCTGTTTTAATAGAAAATTACGTTATCATTTTTTTTCTCTCATTATGCACTGTGTGCTGCAGGATTTGTTTTATGTGGTGCACACTTACCACATAGATGTATTCTCTCATATCTAGGCCCAAATTTACTGCTCAAAGCTTATCTGAGTGAGCTGAGCTCATGACGTAGAACTACGGTTTGGACCCTGAAAGGGTTAATGTAGAGTGAGAGGTGAGTAAACAAGATTAAATGAATAAACAAGAGAGAATGAGCGTCTAGAAGGTTCGCAAGTTTTGTAAACAAACCAGTTGTTGCTGCTGTTGCTGTTACAAGCCTGGACGTGAATGAATTCTGTTCTCTCCGTGAAGCCGACTGGAAAAACATCTCATATTTATGTTAATTTATATGTTTATATGTTACGTAGCGTGTTTATTATATAATTTTGAAAAAATATCATAAATGGATTAAGCCAATTGTCTATATTAACGTTTTATACACCTCAGAGTGATTATTATTGTGCTATTATCATTTTTAATGTGCCTCAGAGTGATTACTATTGTTATTTTTTTTTTTCAACAAGTCAGCCGTCTCCCACCGAGGCAGGGTGACCCAAAAAGAAAGAAAAAATCCCCAGAAAGAAAATACTTTATCATCATTCAACACTTTCACCACACTCATGCATAATCACTGTCTTTGCAGAGGCGCTCAGATACGACAGCTGAGAATAGTCCCTCCCAGCTGTCACTATCTCAGACCCCTCCTTTAAAGTGCAGGCATTGTACTTCCCATTTCCAGGACTCAAGTCCAACTAAATCAATTGACTGGTTTCCCTGAATCCCTTCACAAAATGTTACCCTGCTCACACTCCAACAGATCGTCATGTCCCAAAAACCCTTTGTCTCCATTCACTCCTATCTAACACGCTCATACATGCTTGCTGGAAGTCCAAGCCCCTTGCCGACAAAACCTCCTTTACCCCCTCCCTCCAACCTTTTCTAGGACGACCCCTACCCCGCCTTCCCCTACAGATTTATACGCTCTCCAAGTCATTCTACTTTGATCCATTCTCTCTAAATGACCAAACCACCTCAACAACCCCTCTTCAGCCCTCTGACAAATACTTTTAGTAACTCCACACCTTCTCCTAATTTCCACATTCCGAATTTTCTGCATAATATTTACACCACACATTGCCCTTAGACAGGACATCATACATTTATTAAACAAAAATACCAACCACTCGAACACTATATCCCCCTCCCCCTGCTTTTAACATTTCTGTCATGATCTTGTCAGTTCCAGCTGCTTTACCCCCTTTCATTCTATGTAATGCCTCGCGCACCTCCCCCACATCACATCCTGCTCTTCACTCCTAAACGATGTTGTACCTCACTGGCCAGTACATGAAATTACCGCCTCCCTTTTTTCATCGACATTTAAAAGTTCCTCAAAATATTCCCGCTATCTACCCAATACCTCCAGCTCCCCATCTACTAACTCCCCTACTCTGTTTTTAACTGACAAATCCATTCATTCCATAAGCTTTCTTACCTTGTTTATCTCACTCCAAATTTTTGTCTTGTTTTCAGCAAAATTTCTTGACAGAGCCTCTCCCATTCTTTCATCTGCTCTTCTTTTGCACACTCTCACCACTCTCTTCACATTTCTTTTACTCTCCATATACTCTGCTCTTCTATTAACACTTCCGTTTTGTAAAAACCTCTCATAAGCTACCTTTTTCTCTTTTATCACACCCTTTACTTCTTCATTCCACCACTCACTCCTTTCCTCCTGCACCCACCCTCCTATAGCCACAAACTTCTGCCCAACTCTCTTCAACCCTCCCACTACTCATACTTGCACTAGCCCACCTTTCTGCCAATAGTTGCTTATATCTCACCCTAACTTCCTCCTCCCTTAGTTTATACACTTTTACCTCTCTCTACTTGCTGTTGCCATTTTCTTTTGTTCCATCTACCTTTACTCTAACTGTAGCTACAACTAAATAATGATCCGATATATCCGTTGCCCTCTATAAACATGTACATCCTGAAACCTACCCATCAACTTTTTATCCACCAATACATAATCTAACAAACTACTTTCCTTACATGCTATATCATACCTTGTATATTTATTTATCCTCTTTTTCATAAAATATGTATTACTTATTACCAAACCTCCTTCTACACATAGCTCAATTAATGGTTCCCCATTTACATTTACCCCTGGCACCCCAAATTTACCTACTACTCCTCCACATCATTTTTACCACTTTAGCATTAAGATCCCCAACCACAATTACTCTCTCACTTGGTTCAAAACTCCCCACACACTCACTCAACATTTCCCAAAATCTCTCTCTCCTCTACACTTCTCTTCTCCAGGTGCATAAACACTTACTATAACCCACTTTTCACATCCAACCTTTATTTTTCTCCACATAATCCTTGAATTTATACATTTATATTCCTCTTTACCTGCCATAACTGATTATTCAACATTATTGCCACTCCTTCTTTAGCTCTAACTCTGTTTGAAACCCTGACCTAATCCCATTTATTTCTCCCCACTGAAACTCTCCTACCCCTTCATCTTTGTCTCACTTAAATCCAGGACATCCAGCTTCTTTTCATTCATAACATCTACAATCATCTCTTTCTTATCATTCGCACAACATCCATGCACATTCAAACATCCCACTTTGACGGTTTTCTTCTTTTTCTTTTTAGTAAATCTATACAGGAAAAGGGGTTACTAGCCCATTGTTCCCGGCATTTTAGTTGACTTTTACAACACGCATGGCTTATGGAGGAAAGATTCTTATTCCACTTCCCCATGGATATGAAAGGAAAAGCAATAAGAACAAGAACTATTAAGATAAAATCAGAGAAAACTCAGATGAGTGTGTATACATAAACGTGTACATGTATGTGTAGCGTGACCTAAGTGTAAGTAGAAGTAGCAAGATGTACCTGAAATCTTGCATGTTTGAGACAGAAAAAAAGACACCAGCAATCCTACCGTCATGTAAAACAAATACAGGCTTTCGTTTTACACTCGCTTGCAGGACGGTAGTACCTCCCTGGGTGGTTGCTGACTACCAACCTACTACCTACTTGTGTTATTATTATCGTTATTAATATGGTATCTTCAAGACTAATAACACACTCTTAGTGATTTTAATGCGTTCCTGCACGCCAGCACAGGCGCAAGTTGTGGAGTTTAAAGCAGTTAAGTTCAGTGACAAAGTGTAGCATTAAGTGTAGCATTAAGAGTGTAGCAATTAAGCGATAGAAAAAGGACGAAATGAAATAAACTCCTGACAGCATTAGCAGCTCTGTCTATCTTCTGCAAGGTATGTAAATGGTGTATGTACACCTGTTCATTTGTACATTATGGTTTTCTTATGAAAGAAGTGATCTAATGCAGTTAGCATTACAAACTTCGTTTTGTCTTATACTAACACGTCTGAAGGAGGAAAGAATGGGAAGATGTTTTCATAGCTGGACCAAGAATGCCCACCACTACCGTCCCCCCCCCCCACCACATTCGTAATGACATACATATTTTATTCATTCTAGAGTTTACATCAGGTTTTTGTTATTTATATTGTTTATTATGTCATATTAGATGAATTGTGATAGATAAATAAGCTGTCGAGTTGATAATAGCATCATAGTGAAGTACTATTTTGTCATGCCTCCTGACAGCAGGAACGAATTAATTGTATGTATTTCCATTATTTCTTTTGGGAAATATTGATTCGATTTTCGAACATTTCAAATTTAGAACAAGCTCCTGGAATGGAGTGTGTTCGAAAATCGGGGTTTCACTGTATTTATAGGTCCCAGCAATGTTTTAGACACGCTGGAGTATATATGAAACTCCTTGAAGCATGGTGAAAGACTGGGTGTCACTAAACTGCTGACAGTGCACCAGTGGTTTGACACTTGATTGTGCATTGCTGCAGGGAACCCCTGGCTTTGTTTGTTTTCACTGTTAAACGTAAACATGTCTGTCTAGCTCTGTCTGCTTATCTGTCTTAGTCTGCCTGTGTGTGTGTGTGTGTGTGTGTGTGTGTGTACTCACCTAATTGTACTCACCTAATTGTGGTTGCAGGGGTCGAGACTCAGCTCCTGGCCCCGCCTCTTTGCTGTCTGCTACTGGGTCTCTGCTCTCCCTGCTCCATGAGCTTTATCATACCTTGTCTTTAAACTATGTATGGTTCCTGCCTCCACTATATCTTTCTCTAGTCCATTCCACTTCCTGACTACTCTGTGGCTGAAGAAATGTTTCCTGACATCCCTTTGACTCATCTGAGTCTTCAGCTTCCAGTTGTGTCCCCTTGTTTCTGTGTTCCCTCTGAAACAACCTGTCACTATCTACCTTGTCAATTCCCGCAGTATTTTGTATGTCGTTATCATGTCTCCTCTGACCCTTCTTTCCTCCAGTGTTGTTAGTCCTATTTCCCTCAACCTTTCTTCATAAGACAGACCCCTGAGTTGTGGAACTAACCTTGTCGCAAACCTTTGCACTTTCTCTAGTTTCCTTACGTGTGTGTGTGTGTGTGTGTGTGTGTCTGTGTCTGTGTCTGTGTGTCTGTGTGTCTGTGTGTCTGTGTGTCTGTGTGTCTGTGTGTCTGTGTGTCTGTGTGTCTGTGTGTCTGTGTGTCTGTGTGTCTGTGTGTCTGTGTGTGTGTGTGTCTGTGTGTGTGTGTCTGTGTGTGTGTGTGTGTCTGTGTACTCACCTAGTTGTGGTTGCAGGGGTCGAGTCAAAGCTCCTGTGTGTGTCTGTGTGTCTGTGTCTGTGTGTGTCTGTGTCTGTGTGTCTGTCTCAGAGAGCAGCTCATGAACCAACAGTTATTACACAGGATGTAGTCATGTCTGATTCCTGATAAGTGAACATGGTATTACTTGCCAGTCATGTGTATTATGCCTTATATCTACAAGCACAGTGTATAGCACTGGATTTTTTGGGTTGTCCTAGGTAATTTACACTATGTATGATAACTGTACTTATGTGTACCTGTGTGAGAGAGAGAGATAGAGGCAGAGATACAGATGAAGAGACAGCCTGACAAATACGTATTACACATGTTCCAGAATCGTTTCTCTTTACTTTTGTTATAGGACATTCTGGCAGGATGACACTACCAGTGGTATAAAAAATGAAAGGATGTTGCTCATATGTTGCACACGGGTTATTATCGAGGTTTTTGTGTTTCATCGATCACTTGTGGCCACATCCATCTCACAGCCACTAAACTTTGGATCAACATCACTTTCCTCTTAAAAGGGGAGTGTTAATATGACATGACATCAGTGAATCCCTGGTGTTTGCCACGCCATTTGCTCTAGCTGGCGCTCAATTGAATTGGTGCTTCCACAAGGTACTAAGTAATAATAATAATAATAATAATTTTTATTTCATCGCAATTTTACAGAGATTTACATAGAAGTTCAAGGAGAGCCACTGACATGCCAGGGCATAATGGGCAGCTTAATCTAAAAACTTATGGACTATGTACATAATATTTGATAGATTGATGGGAATTTGATTTGCTTAAACATTGGGCAGATTTCAATATAATGATATTTCATTTGGCAAATTATAATATGGTGACACTACATTGCAGCAAGTGTTTAGTAAAAACTGAAATTATTTTTGGGAAAATGACTGAGTATTTTTTTTAAAGTAATTTACAGAATGCATACAGTGGTACCTAGAGTTACGATGGTCCCCAAAATCGCCCTTTTATGTAAGTTTATTTTTTTAAATGCTTTTGTAAGTATATTTTTGGGGGTGTAAAAGGACTACTCTATTTTACATTATTCCTTATGGGGATAAATTCGTTTGGTAATGGCATTTGAACAGCATTCTCGAACGAAAAAATATCGTAACTCGAGGTACCACTGTATTTAGTTTATGGTGAGTAGGTGGTAATATTACAATGTTATAATAGTACAAATTGAGATTATCTTATAGGAAAAAAATACTGAATATTTTTGAAAGTAATATTATCGTACATAATAATAATAATGGAATTATCTTATAGGAGAAATAACTGAGTATTTTTTTAGTATGAGTATTTAGGTAAGGGTGAGTAGGTGGTTTTTGAGAAGAGTCTTAAAATGATTCTCAGACAAGGTTATTTATGTATTTTCTGGTAATGAGTTCCAGAATCTGGGGCCCTTTATGTGCATTGAATTTTTACATAGGTTGCTATGGACGCGGGGTACATCAAAATGTGATCTGTTTCTTTTGTTATTGTCATGGGTCCTATTAAGGTTGGTGAGGAGAATTTTGAGTGGAGGGTTTATATTAGAATGTAGAGTTCTATGTATGTAGTAGGCACAATTATAAGTGTGAATTTTCTTTATGGTGAGTAGTTTTAGGCTTTTGAATATTGGTGGAGTATGCTGTCTAGAGTGGGAATTTATCATTTTGACTGCAGCCTTTTGCTGGGTTATGAGTGGTCTAAGGTGATTTAATGTTGTAGATCCCCATGCACAGATTCCATAAGTGAGATAAGGGTAGATGAGTGAGTGGTATATTGCAAGGAGAGCTGGTTGAGGTACATAGTAGCGTATCTTAGATAATATGCCTACTGTCTTTGAGATTTTCTTGGAAATTTGTTGTATATGTGTTTGGAATTTAAGGCTGCTGTCAATGTGTATACCTAGGAATTTTCCCTCTGTGAGTCTTGTGATGGGTGAACCGTTTAGTGTTATGTTTAGTGGAACATTTTTACCTCTGTTTCCAAACTGTATAAAGTAGGTCTTGTCAGTATTTAGTCAGTTTATTGGTCGTCATCCATGTTGATATTTTCTGTAGTTCTGCATTAACAGTATTGGCCAGTATGACTGGATTAGGGTGAGAGAAAACATATGTTGTGTCATCTGCAAATAAAATGGGTTTAAGTAGTTGAGATGCATTAGGTAGGTCATTGATGTAAATGAGAAATAAGAGTGGACCCAGTACACTTCCTTGAGGGACTCTGACTGTAATTTGTTGTGTTGAAGAGTTCGCTCCATTAGTATACACATATTGGCTTCTGTTACTGAGGTAAGACTTTATGTAGTTGAGCGAGTGCCCTCTTATACCGTAGTGTGCTAGTTTTGTAAGCAGTAAATCATGAACGACTGTATCAAATGCTTTTCGTAGATCAATGAAGATTCCCAGTGGAACTTCTTTCTTCTCAAGTGCGGTGTATATTAACTCTAGCATGTGTATAATGGCATCATTTGTGTTTTTGTTGGTCCTGAATCCGAACTGACTGGGGTTGAGTACATTGTGTGAGATGAGATAGGAATAGATCTGCCTATGAATTAATTTTTCAAAGATTTTTGAGAGGAGTGGTAAATTAGATTTTTTTTTTTTTTTCAACAAGTCGGCCATCTCCCACCGAGGCAGGGTGACCCAAAGAAAGAAAATCCCCAAAAGAAAATACTTTCATCATCATTCAACACTTTCACCACACTCATACATAATCACTGTCTTTGCAGAGGAGCTCAGATACGACAGCTGAGTAAAGTCCCTCCCAGCTGTCACTATCTCAGACCCCTCCTTTAAAGTGCAGGCATTGTACTTCCCATTTCCAGGACTCAAGTCCAACTAAATCAATTAACTGGTTTCCCTGAATCCCTTCACAAATGTTACCCTGCTCACACTCCAACAGCTCGTCATGTCCCAAAACCATTCGTCTCCATTCACTCCTATCTAACACGCTCACACATGCTTGCTGGAAGTCCAAGCCCTCGCCCACAAAACCTCCTTTACCCCTTCCCTCCAACCTTTTCTAGGACGACCCTACCCCGCCTTCCTTCCCCTACAGATTTATACGCTCTCCAAGTCATTCTACTTTGATCCATTCTCTCTAAATGACCAAACCACCTCAACAAACCCTCTTCAGCCCTCTGACAAATACTTTTAGTAACTCCACACCTTCTCCTAATTTCCACATTCGAATTTTCTGCATAATATTTACACCACACATTGCCCTTAGACAGGACATCTCCACTGCCTCCAGCCTCCTCCTCGCTGCAGCATTTGCAACCCATGCTTCACACCCATATAAGAGTGTTGGTACCACTATACTTTCGTACATTCCCTTCTTTGCCTCCATGGATAACGTTTTTGTCTCCACAGATACCTCAATGCACCACTCACCTTTTTTCCTTCATCAATTCTATGGTTAACCTCATCCTTCATAAACCCATCCGCTGACACGTCAACTCCCAAATATCTGAAAACATTTACTTCTTCCATAATCCCTCTCTCCAATGTGATATCCAATTTTCTTTATTTAAATCGTTTGATACCCTCATCACCTTACTCTTATCTATGTTCACTTTTAACTTTCTACCTTTACACACTCCCAAACTCGTCCACTAACCTTTGCAACTTTTCTTTAGAATCTCCCATAAGCACAGTATCATCAGCAAAAAGTAACTGTGTCAATTCCCATTTTGCATTTAATTCTCCATAATTTAATCCCACCCCTCTCCCCAACACCCTAGCATTTACTTCTTTTACAACCCCATCTATAAATATATTAAACAACCATGGGGACATTACACATCCCTGTCTAAGACCTACTTTTACCGGAAGTAATCTCCTCTCTCCTACACACCTAACCAGAGCCTCACTATCCTCATAAAAACTCTTTACAGCCTTCAGTAACTTACTACCTATTCCATACACTTGCAACATTTGCCACATTGCTCCCTATCCACTCTATCATATGCCTTTTCTAAATCCATAAATGCAATAAAACTTCTCTACCTTTATCTAAATACTGTTCACATATATGCTTCACTGTAAACACTTGATCTACACATCCCTACCCACTCTAAAGCCTCCTTGCTCATCTGCAATCCTACTCTGTCTTACCTCTAATTCTTTCAATAATAACCCTGCCATACACTTTACCTGGTATACTCATTAAACTTATTCCCTATAATTTTTACACTCTTTTATCCCCTTCCCTTTATATAAAGGAACTATACATGCTCTCTGCCAATCCTAGGTACCTTCCCTCTTTCATACATTTATTAAACAAAATACCAACCACTCCAGCACTATATCCCCCTGCTTTTAACATTTCTGTCATGATTCCTTCAATTCCAGCTGCTTTACCCCCTTTCATTCTACGTAATGCCTCACGCACCTCCCCCACACTCACATCCTGCTCTTCTTCACTCCTACAATGATGTTGTACCTCCCTGGCCAGTACATGGTGGTGGTGTTGTAGGGAAGGATGGAAGGAAGGGTGGTGGTGGTGTAGGGAAGGAAGGAAGGTTGATGATGTAGGGAAGGAAGGGAGGAAGGGTGGTGTTGTAGGGAAGGAAGGAAGGGTGGTGGTGTAGGGAAGGATGGAAGAAAGGGTGGTGTTGTAGGGAAGGAAGGAAGGGTGGTGTTGTAGGGAAGGAAGGAAGGAAGGGTGGTGGTGTTGTAGGGAAGGAAGGAAGGTTGATTATGTAGGGAAGGAAGAGAGGAAGGGTGGTGTTGTAGGGAAGGAAGGGTGGTGGTGGTGGTGTAGGGAAGGAAGGGTGGTGGTGTTGTAGGGAAGGAAGGAAGGAAGGGTGGTGGTGTTGTAGGGAAGGAAGGAAGGGTGGTGGTGTTGTAGGGAAGGAAGGAAGGTTGATGATGTAGGGAAGGAAGGAAGGTTGATGATGTAGGGAAGGAAGGGAGGAAGGGTGGTGTTGTAGGGAAGGAAGGAAGGGTGGTGGTGTTGTTGGGAAGGAAGGGTGGCAGTGTTGTACTCACCTATTTGTGGTTGCAGGGGTCGATTCATAGCTCCTGTCCCCACCTCTTCACTGATTGCTACTAGGTCCTCTCTCTCCCTGCTCCATGAGCTTTATCAAACCTCGTCTTAAAACTATGTATGGTTCCTGCCTCCACTACGTCGCTTTCTAGGCTATTCCACTTCCTGACATCTCTATGACTGAAGAAATACTTCCTAACATCCCTTTGACTCATCTGAGTCTTCAACTTCCAATTGTGACCCCTTGTTTCTGTGTCCCCTCTCTGGAACATCTTGTCTCTGTCCACCTTATCTATTCCTCGCAGTATTTTATATGTCGTTATCATGTCTCCCCTAACCCTCCTGTCCTCTAGTGTCGTCAGGCCGATTTCCCTTAACCTTTCTTCGTAGGACAATCCCCTTAGCTCTGGGACTAGTCTTGTTGCAAACCTTTGCACTTTCTCTAATTTCTTGACGTGCTTGACCAGGTGTGGGTTCCAAACTGGTGCTGCATACTCCAGTATGGGCCTGATGTATATGGGGTACAGAGTCTTGAATGATTCCTTAGTGAGGTATTGGAACGCTATTCTTAGGTTTGCCAGCCGCCTGTATGCTGCAGCAGTTATCCGATTGATGTGTGCCTCAGGAGATGTGCTCGGTATTATACTCACCCCAAGATCTTTTTCCTTGAGTGAGGTTTGCAGTCTTTGGCCACCTAGGCTATACTCTGTCTGTGGTCTTCTTTGCCCTTCCCCGATCTCCATGACTTTACATTTGGCATGGTTAAATTCAAGGAGCCAGTTACTGGACCAGGCTTGTAGCCTGTCCAGGTCTCTCTGTAGTCCTGCCTGATCCTCGACTGATTTAATTCTTCTCATTAACTTCACATCATCTGCAAACAGGGACACTTCTGAGTCTATTCCTTCCGTTATGTCATTCACATATACCAAAAACAGTACAGGTCCTAGGACTGACCCTTGTGGAACCCCACTCGTCACAGGTGCCCACTCTGACACCTCGTCACGTACCATGACTCGTTGTTGCCTCCCTGTCAGATATTCTCTGATCCATTGCAGAGCCTTTCCTGTTACGTGTGCCTGATCCTCTAGCTTTTGCATTAACCTCTTGTGAGGAACTGTGTCGAATGCCTTCTTGCAGTCCAAGAAAATGCAGTCTATCCACCCCTCTCTCTCGTGTCTTACTTCTGTTACCTTGTCATAAAACTCCAGTAGGTTTGTGACACAGGATTTTCCTTCCCTGAAACCGTGCTGGTTGTCGTTTATAAGCTTGTGTCTTTCTAAGTGCTCCACCACTCTCCTCCTGATGATCTTCTCCATGACTTTGCATACTATACACGTCAGTGACACAGGTCTGTAGTTTAATGCCTCGTGTCTGTCTCCTTTCTTAAAAATTGGGACTACATTTGCCATCTTCCACGCCTCAGGTAGTTGCCTTGAAACTTGAAGATTTTTGTTAGTGGCACACACAACATCTCTGCTCCCTCTCTAAGGACCCACGGAGAAATGTTGTCCGGTCCACCGCTTTTGAGGTATCGAGTTCACATAGCAGCTTCTTCACCTCCTCCTCGGTTGTGTGTATTTCATCCAGCACTTGTTGGTATACCTCGCTATTCTGAATTCCTGGAGTCCTTCCTGTCTCCTCTGTAAATACTACTTTAAATCTCATGTTGAGCTCCTCACATACCTCTTGGTCATTTCTTGTGAACTCCCCACCTTCCTTCCTCAGCCTGATTACCTGGTCCTTGACTGTTGTTTTCCTCCTGATGTGGGGATGTGGGGAAGGAAGGGTGGCAGTGTTGTGGGGAAGGAAGGGTGGCAGTGTTGTGGGGAAGGAAGGGTGGCAGTGTTGTGGGGAAGGAAGGGTGGCAGTGTTGTGGGGAAGGAAGGGTGGCAGTGTTGTGGGGAAGGAAGGGTGGAGGTGTTGTAGGGAAGGAAGGGTGGTGGTGTTGTAGGAAGTCAGTGCTGAAGGTTCAAACCAACAAACTCTGACAAGAGAGATGAGAGTGAATGTACCTGGCCATATGGCCAGACAAAATATTTTTCTTTTCAGTCCGGGATTTGATCCCTGGACCTCAGTGATGAGAGGCGCAACTCTTGCCTTAAAAATGTAAATTTAAAATCTCTACCAAACAAATGTGTGCTCTCTATTCATACATAAAATGAGCATATACAGTGGACCCCCGGATTACGTAATTTTTTCGTTCAAGAATGCTGTTCAAGTGGCATTACCGAACAAATTTATTTCCATAAGGAATAATGTAAATTAGATTAGTCCTTTTAGACCCCAAAAAATACACTTACAAAAGCACTTAAAAAATAAACTTACATAAAGGGCGAGTTTGGAGATCATCATAAACGGGGGTCCACTGTAGATGATTTGAGTATTAGTAACAACTTTCCAAGAAAAGTAGTTGTTATAATTGAATGACAAACTGAACTTTTCTAAACGAAGAAAGGCATAACTGCCATGATACATGTTTAACTTTTGGAGCAAGAGGAGGAAATAGTGAACAGGCAGATATGCAGTAGGCGGAGGCACGAAATGTGGTGGTTTATTGTACATAGCTTTATATTTCACTGTTAAAAGAAATGAATGTACAGTGGATCCCCGCTATTCGAACGGCTCTGCAGTCGAACAAATCGTCATTAGAACAAGAAAATCGATATCGTCATGCGAACAAAATATCACGATTCGAACAAGTGTGTCCATCACCTGTCCTCCCAGGCGCTTGGAGAGCCAGTCCCTCGTTGTTTACACTCAAGAGAACAATACCCTGCACGCTCATCCAGACATTTCACACTTAATTATAATTGTTTGGAGTTTGTTCATTAAGTGTGAGGCAGTGGTGGTAGAGGCAGTGGTGGTAGAGGCAGTGGTGGTAGAGGCAGTGGTGGTAGAGGCAGTGGTGGTAGAGGCAGTGGTGGTAGAGGCAGTGGTGGTAGAGGCAGTGGTGGTAGAGGCAGTGGTGGTAGAGGCAGTGGTGGTAGAGGCAGTGGTGGTAGAGGCAGTGGTGGTAGAGGCAGTGGTGGTAGAGGCAGTGGTGGTAGAGGCAGTGGTGGTAGAGGCAGTGGTGGTAGAGGCAGTGGTGGTAGAGGCAGTGGTGGTAGAGGCAGTGGTGGTAGAGGCAGTGGTGGTAGAGGCAGTGGTGGTTGAGGCAGTGGTGGTGAGGCAGTGGTGGTTGAGGCAGTGGTGGTTGAGGCAGTGGTGGTGAGGCAGTGGTGGTTGAGCAGTGGTGGTTGAGGCAGTGGTGGTTGAGGCAGTGGTGGTTGAGGCAGTGGTGGTTGAGGCAGTGGTGGTTGAGGCAGTAGTGGTAGAGGCAGTGGTGAGTAAACAAGATTAAATGAAGGTTCGGGAGGGAGTTTTGTAAACAAACCAGTTGTTGCTGTTACCAGCCTGACACGTACGATTTCTGTTCACTACTTGAAGCTGACTGGAAGTGATCTAATGCAGATAGCATTACAAACTCCGTTTTCTCTTATACTAACACGTCTGAAGGAGGAAAGAATGGGAAGATGTTTTCACAGCTGTAGTGAGAATGCTCGACACCACCATTTTCCCAGCCACCACATTCTTAATGACATACATATTTTATTCATTCTAGAGTGTATATCAGGTTTTTATGTTATTTATATTGTTTATTATGTCATATTAGATGAATTGTGATAGATAAATAAGCTGTCGAGTTGATAATAGCTTCACAGTGAAGTACTATTTTGTCATGCCTCCTGACAGCAGGAACGGATTAATTGTATTTCCATTATTTCTTATGGGAAAAATTAAATCGCCTTTCGAACATTTCACGTTAAGAACAAGCTCCTGGAACGGATTAAATTCGAATGGCGAGGGTCCACTGTAATTAGAAATGACAAAATAGATTAGGGATGGATCTGTAATTATATCTTGAGGAAGATCAATAGCTTTTGAGTTAAATACTGAAGGAACTAACAATTTTAATTAATATATTAATGTTCTACTTTAGTAGAACATATATATATATATAAATCTGTAGGGGAAGGAAGGCTGGGTAGGGGTCGTCCTCGAAAAGGTTGGAGGGAGGGGGTAAAGGAGGTTTTGTGGGTGAGGGGCTTGGACTTCCAGCAAGCATGTGTGAGCGTGTTAGATAGGAGTGAATGGAGATGAATGGTTTATGGGACCTGACGAGCTGTTGGAGTGTGAGCAGGGTAACATTTTGTGAAGGGATTCAGGGAAACCAGTTAATTGATTTAGTTGGACTTGAGTCCTGGAAATGGGAAGTACAATGCCTGCACTTTAAAGGAGGGGTCTGGGATAGTGACAGCTGGGAGGGACTTATTCTCAGCTGTCGTATCTGAGTGCCTCTGCAAAGACAGTGATTATGTATGAGTGAGGTGAAAGTGTTAAATGATGATGTAAGTAGTTTCTTTTTGGGTCACCCTGCCTCGGTGGGAGCGGGCCAACTTATTGAAAAAAAAAAATTAATGTTGCAAGTTAAGGCCTTACTGCATGCAAACAATTGCTATATGATGTTTATGTTAATGTGTGAGAGATACCATCTTTGAGTTTCCTCAAGTGAAGATTATCTTTTTGTTTCTTACAGGCTAGTAAAGCATCAGATGATCTACTTCAGTTAGGAAATCCATTTGCTGACATGATGGCCGCCCCTGTAGCCACCAGTGTTGCTGCCCCAGCACAACCCTATGCCAATGGTATGAGTGTTAAACCCCAGGCCTTTTAATTTATAATGATTGATTGTAATACTTCTGCATGATTATTTTTTGTAAATGTACACATCACTGAATCCCATTTTTCTGCAGTCAGTGTATGTTCTTGGGCTAAAGTTTTGTAAATTATTTTGAACACTTTAAATCAGTGTTTTGCATCCTAGACTGCAGTAAGATGAAGATAAAGTGAACTAAGCTTTGTGTGCATACACTTGTTTGTATTAGTTTGATATTGTTAAGTTAGTGTTGAGGGATGGGATATTTTAAAGATTCTTTTGTCTGAGACCTTAACACTTGGTTATTATTATTCATTATGAATATTGGAGTGTGTAATACATGTTCACAAAGTATGGTGCATGACTTATAATGTCAGTATTATTTCATGTCAAACATTACAACTTTATGAGTTAAGGTGATTGTTTTTTTATTTTGTGTGCTGTAGGAATTTTGAAATGCGATCCTGTATTCCTGTCAGCAGTGTCCGCTGTATTTTACCATAATTATTCCTATTCCTTCATTTTTCTCTTCTTTCTTTACCTTCCCTATCTTACTTTTCTTCTGTTAATTTTTTCTCATTTTTCCTTTCCCCTTTTAATGTTATCCACCACCTTTTATTGCTCATCATCATGTGCCTCCTCTTTCACTGCTTCCTTGCCTCTTCCTATACTTGAGTAATGTATGAGGAGTATACATTAATGCAGCAGTTATAGGTAAGTGATTGTTATAGTAAATACAGCAGTTATAGGTAAGTGTTTGTTACAGTAAAAAAAACATTTTCAACTCATGGTTTAAGATATTGTGTGGGTGTGTGTGCTGATAGATGTGTGTGTGTGTGTGTATATATATATATATATATATATATATATA
>WNWK01040989.1:0-16691 GCA_009830355.1 Cherax destructor
TTTAAAGAAATAATGTCATGGGTTTTAAATTTTTCCCCCCCCAAAAAAAATACACTTCCAACAGCACTTACGAAAATCCCTTACATAAATTTCGGGGTTTGGAGATGCCACAGCCGGGGGACCACTGTTTTTAAAAATTTTTTTAAACCCCTGAGGTTTACTGTATAAAATCTTACTCACAACCAATGGCTAAATTGCAAAGTACAAAAAAAAATTTCCCCAAACTTTTGATTTTAAGTATAAAAAAAATGATGATGACAATAATAATAATAATAATAATAAAAATTAATAATAAGTATTTAAAAAGGTTTTTTAATGATGAAGGTCATTAAGTTGCATGTAACCTCGGAAAATTTTTTAAAAAAAACCCCTTTTACCTCCTGATAAATAAAGTTTAGTACATCCCCCAAAAATACACATTTAAGTGTACTGTACATACACAAAAACCTGCAGGAATCAATACATATGCAAAAGATAATAAAAAAACATGAACTATGGAGAGATTAATTGGATAACTATGCCCCCCTTCCTTGGATCAAACCTGATTATCCCCCATTCTTTAGCATCTTTATGCCCAAAAGGGGTTAATTTTTTTCCCCAGACTTGGGAAAAAAGAACCCCAGGGGGAAAAAGTACTTACAATTGTCTTTTATTCCTGAAAAAAAATTTCCCCCTATAGCTACCTGGAGTTTGCCGGGGGGGTTTCCCGGGGGGAAAAACCCCCCCCGGGGCCCCCCCCATGACAAGGCCTGGGGGGTGCATCAGGACCTGATCAACCAGGCTGTTCCCCCCCGGGCCCGCACATATTTCCCGAAAAAAACCACAGCCTGGCTGATCCATCACCTACTTTAAGTATCAAAAATTTTTCCTTTAAAAAAAATTTTACCTAGGTATATCTATGTAAAAAAAAGGTATATTTTTTGAAAACATATCCAGGAATTCCCCCTTTTGGGGGGCCCTTTTTTGGGGGCCCCCTTTTTCCCAAGAAAAAAAAAGGCTATCGGTCGGGGGTTTCCCCCTCGGTTTCTTCCCCCAGAAAAAAATTTTTAAATTTCCCCCAATCCCCCCCCCTATCCCTTTTTCCCCCCCCACCCCCCCTTTTTTTCCCTTTCCTCCTCATCCCCCCCATTCCCTTCCCTTTTTACCCTCTGAGATTCTCTCCACGGGCTTTGGGGGTTTTCCCTAGGTAGGGAAAGGCCTTTCCCCTTTTTTCCATTGAGGTTCTTGGCGGTGGTGTTTTTGCCGTGGAATCTGATCGCCTGGGGTGCCCCGATCCCTCCCGGTCTCCCGGGGTTGGCTTTGGGTGTCTTTGGGGGCGACAGGTGTATCGGGGGAACCCCCCTTTTTGGGGGGTTCTGGGGTTGTGGCCAACGGGGGTATGCTTTGTGGCAGGTGTCCGGCCCCTCTTTTTTTTGCCCGCTGAGGTGGCTCGGGGGGATGGGGGGTTTTGATACCCTTGGTTTACTGGCTTGAAGGTTAGAGGGGGGCAGGGTTCCATGCCGCATCTGCACTCCAGTGCTGAGGTCCTCTTGGGCGCGGAGGATTCAGGCCCTTTCATTCCTCCTTTTTCCCCCCCTTTTTTTATTCTTTTTTTTTTTTTTTTTTTTTTTTTCTTCTTTTTTTTTAAAAAAAAAGAAGTAACTAAATGGAGGCCAATCCGTGAGCCTCCCCCCCCGGGGGCCCCTTTGTAAAACCCCTTTTTCCCCTGCCCCCCCCCCTCGTTCTTGGACCACTCTTGGACACTTACAATACCCCTGTACCTCTTGTTGGTGCCGGTTCGTCACCTGCTTCAGGTACCGGGGTTCCGGGGGGCCCCCTTTTGATCGTCTGACCTCTGCTCTTCTCTGACCATGTATGGTTTCCCCCCTCTACGGTCAAAAATTTTTTGGGTTTGCTTGCCCGCCCCACGTCGGCCCAAAATCTGGTCCCACACCCCAAATCCCAAAAACCCCCCATGATCTGCATTACCTCTTTTTTCATTCATCCAGAAACGACCAGTTCATCACGCACCCCCCTTAAACACTGTGTTTCACTCTACACAATGGACAAAAATTTTTACCCCTGAGACCGACTTCTTCTACTGCCTATCTTTCATCATAGTATTGGGAAGGCACTCTATGCCATGTGGGTAAAGATATCTCCTTTCACCCCCCAAAAAAGGGGCCCCACTGTCACGGCCCCGGGGAAAGCTGGCCAAGCTGCTTTTTTTTTCCCCCTTGGGGCCCTCAATGCTATCCTGCCCCTTTTCTAAAAAAATATTCTCTAATTCTTTTTATACTGTCATTCTACCCCCTACCATTGTCAACAAAATTTTTTCCCAAAAATGTGGGGGGGGACATTCTGGAGAAAAAAGCCCCCAAACCCTTTCCCCCATACTCAAAGTTGACATTTTTTGGGGGTTTCCCCCCCGCCCGTCGGTAAACGATATCCTTGCAATATTTTTTCGAACATTTGACTGCCGTGCCCCTTTTGCCCCAGTCTACTTTTCGGGACACCGTTTCAAGTTGAAAGGTGATCTCTACCCACAACAGTGGGAAAATTTTGGGGGTTTTGGTCATCCGGAAAAAATATTGCAGGTCCAGGGCCCCAATGTCTAGTCTGTGGTCCCCCAAGACCATGCCAACCCCCCTTTTTGTAGTCTACCTCCCTCTTGTTAATTGTCGTGAGGCACCCATCTTACTCTCGCCATTGTAAAGGGGTTTTCTTAAATGGCGTAAATCCACAAAAAAAGGGCGGAAGGCTTCCATGTCCCCCTGGCTGTCTCTCATCTACCTTAAAGGGGGGATTTCCCCCCTATTTCCTATTCTCACGTTGCTAAACGTCCCACCATTTCCCCCGGGGCCCAACTCCCAAGCTTCCTTTGTAGACCCCCTCCCCCCGTCACCCGTTTCAAATTCTTTTGCTGTCCTGGGCCCCAAGGGCCCCCCCCCGGCCCCCCCTCTTCCTCACCTCTTCCTCTACTTACTCGCACAGTTCTGTGTCTACACGGCCTCGCCCCAAAACCTCCTCCTCCCCCCCCCTCCTTCTCAGGGCCCCGAAAAAAACCCCCCTTGTTAATTTTTTCCTCTCCCCCCCTTCCCTTCTCCATCCTTCACATTTTCCTTCCCAGTTTCTATCCCCAGTTTCTCACCTCCAACTAGTTCTTTAAATGTGTGATTCACCCCCCCTCCTCGTTCAATTTCACCCCGTCCCCTCCCAAGTTTATTCCTCTCTTTTTCCCCCGGGTTGGTTTCCCCCCCCCTGCCCCCTCTCAAGCCCCTTCAACATTTTCCCTTTTTCCCCTTTTCCTCACCTCCTCTTTAGTACAGTCCATAGTCTCCCCAATTGTTCCCCCACCCTTCCCCCCCTTTTCCATCTCTTTGTGGTCCCACATTCTGAGTCTTTGCCCTCTGAAACACTAGAAGCTATCGCAGAATATTTGGGGGGAGACTCAAACTTTGGGGGGGAAACACCCTCCACCCCCCGGTTCCTCCTCCCTCTCTCTTCTTCGTCTACCCCCCCCCTTTCCCTTTCCCCCAGCCCCCCTCCTTTTTCTTACAAGTTTTCCCCTGCCTCCACCGTGGACTTTTCTAACCCCCCCTAGTCCATAGAAGCCTCTCCCGGGGCTTTCTTGTATCTTTCTCTTCGTAAATCAGGGTTTATTTCAGTGGAATATCCACGGCCTCGGGGGAAAAACCCCGGGGTGAGCTTCAGGTGTTGCTCTTGGTTTTCCCCTGTTGGTTCTGTTAAGAACCCAAATTACACCCCGCTGTTACCCCCCCCTTTCCCGGGGGCTATGTTTTATTATATTCATCAGATCCTTTTCCGATGGAACCTTTAACAAAAGTGCTCTTCTTATACGCACTGGTATTCCATACTGTCTTTTTTTTGTTCATACTTCTCTGCATTCCCGGGGGCCCCTATCCCCTTCCAAAAAATGGTATGCATACACTGTTCTTTTATCTCTCCTTCGGGGCATTGTCTATCCCAGATTTTTTCCTTTTTTGGTTTCCCTTACCACCCCCCCCCTTTTGTTACTTGGCAATTTGTGCCCCCTTTTTCGGGGGGGGCTCTTGACCCCCCTGGCATTCAGTTGGAGGCTTTTTTTCTTCTCTCCCCCTCCATATTTTAAATACGGGTACTCCCACCCTTTTTTATCCTCGAACTCATTCTTTCTCTTCCCCCGTTTTTCCGTCTGCTCTTCCCCCTTTTTTCCCCCGACTTCACCTGGTCTGTCCCCCCCGGGCTTGCATGAACGATCATTTTCCAATCATCCTTACTTCCTTGTATTCTCCACCTCCTCGTAACCCACGCTGGCAAGGCCAGGCGGAGTGGGACCTTTCGCACATTTTTGCTTTTCATGGGGCTCCTTCCTGCGTCCTCCTTTTATGGGGTTTTTCAACGCTTCCGTCCTCCGTCTTAACCCAAACTTCATTCTATTCCCCAAACCTTGGGAAAAACATTCTCAAAATGCATGCCTTGGTGGTCTCCTGTTTTTGCTTGGGCAGTGCTTTTTCACGCGCTGCGTGGGGCGGGTCCCGGGGACAACAGAACCACAGAGACCCCTTTTATTTTAAGCAGAAGAGGCAATTGCTCGCCGTGTCATCTGTTTCCACTTGCTGGTGGGTTTCATTTCTACCGTCACTTCAGCCCTCAAAAAGGGGCAGTCGGGAAAAAAAAATAAAAAAACCAGTGGTAAATTCCCCCCCGGCCCCCGCTCCTGTTCTTGGGTTGCCCAGTGTCGAAAACACCCTCTTCCCCCGCCACTGAAATTTTGGGGGTCATCTGGTCTGTATTTTTTCCCGGGGGTCCATCTATGCCCCTTTTCCTTTCTTCTAAGTCTGCCCGCGAGTTAGAGCCCTTGAAATTTTTTTTTTTCTCAGAGAAGAATCTTATAATGGGGCCTTTTTCCCTCTGGAACTGGAGGCAACACACTCTGTGACGATCATCGGCAGCTGGGCCAGGCGGCATACATATTGGCATGCTTCCCCCCCTTTATATTAGTCAGCCCTTCAGTTTTTTTGACTCTTTAATCTTATATGGTCACAAAGGGGTTTTTTCCCCCCCCCGTAAATCTGCTATTGTTCTACCTTTCCGCAAACTGGGTACTACGGGACATGATGCCTCCCCCCCCGTCCCCTTTTTTTTTTTCCAGTGCGGTTTTTTAAAGGGGATGGAGGGTCTGGTTTTAAAAAGGGGTTTGATGTGGTATTTAGGAAAAGGGGGAGTAGTCTCTCCACTAGTCAATATGGCTTTTTGTAAAAGGGCCCCCCTACCTTTACCCCCTTTTTTTCGGGGGGTATACATATACGTATTCCCTAATGCCTTTGCTAATAACCACTCGGTTATCGCCATCTTTTTTTTTCCCTTTAAAAGGGCCCCTTTTTGGGAAAAAAAATAGGTTTCCCCCCAGGCCCCCGGGGGGGGCCTGGGAAAGGGGGTTATACCTCCAAGTTTTAACTTGGGGTATTAATTTGGGGGCCCCCCTCCAAGGGGCCCCCCCGGGGTTTTCCTTTTTCTGAAAAGGCCCCTTTTTTAAAGACATTTCCGTGTCTGGGTTAATAATATGCTTTCCCCAGGTTTGGCCAAGCCGAAGGTGTAGGGATTTTTTTGGGCACAACATCTTTTTTTCCCTTTATAAATGATCTGGCATCCCCCTTTTCCCTAATATTTGGTCATCACTTTATGTTGATGGCTTTGCTGTAGCTTGTGCGGGGGGGTGACTGTCACCTCATTGCAGTTTGGCCCCCCCCTGCAATCAATTAAAGTTTTTCCATTGGGCCACCACTCTGGGTTTAAATTTTCTAAAAAAATAAAACTCACCAAATTATGTTCACTAGGCGTTTAGTGGTCTCTGATCATCCCGTACCTATACGGCTCGGGGGCTCCCCGAATGTGAGATGGTCAGGTTTCTCGGCCTCCTGTTTGAACGTCGGTTTTCCCCGGAAACCTCCCCATTACCTCTCTGAGGCTGAACCTCCTTAAAACCCCAGCACATCTTTTTTTTTGGGGGGGGGGTCGTGGGCCTCCTTGCCTGCATTCAGCCCCAATTTTAGCCCAAAAAAGGTTTTGGGGGCCAGATATATTTGGCGGGGCCCCCCCGCTACTCTCTCATTAATCCCCCCCCCTCACCGGGATTATGTTTATGCATCAATTAAAACCCCCCTTCACCGGTTGAGAGCCTCTATGCAGAAAACCCAACATTCCATCCTTTCCCCCCGCCGTGATGCACATTGCCTTGGGGGAAAATTTTTTTTTCTCTATGACCTCCAAATCCTTCCATGTATAGGATTGTCACAGATTTAAATAGACGGCCCCCTTTTTTTTTTGTGGGTTGTTTACTTGTCCCTTTTTTTTTCTAAACATTCCCCTCTTGTTTCTCTTCAGCCCCCACCTTTCTATGTTCATGTGGCATCTCCCCCTTTTTCCCCCCCCCCTTTTTGGGAAAAAACCTGCTGTCCATGTCTGTTCTTTTTCCATGTTTTGGGGGAAACTACTACCTCGGCGACCGCGCTCTTTTCCTAGCCACTTTCTCTCTCATTCCCATGCCATCGCTGTGTCATCGATGGTTCTAAATCTTCTGACCGGGGGGGGTTTAAAAAAATGTTCCCGGACAGTGTCGTGCGAGGGATTTTTTCCTCGGCTAGCTTTTTTTGGGCAATTTTTTTGCCATTCTTTAGCATTTTCCCATTGCATCATGCCTGTGTCACCTTTGTAGTCGTTTCGCTTTTTGTGCTTTACAGGCTACCCAAAAATTTAAACCCACCCTGTTTTTTTTCAAACTTTAGTTATGCTGTATCTCTAACAAACACAACGATATTGTTTTTTTTGGGTCCCGGCATGTTGACGTACAGGGCAATGAACAGGCAGACACTGTCACAGTAAAGTACAGCCCTTAGTTTCATAAAAGGGGTGTTGGTCTGACCTGCCAAAAATTTCATTCTTTTAAAACCAGTATAGGTTTCGGGCCTTCTTCTTGTCACCAATGTCGGGGTTTGGGGAGACTACACTCTCCCGTCTTCGCATCGGCCACACTCGTTTTCTTCACGGGTATCTCATGGAGAGGCCCCTGTCCCTCTCTGTGAGCATTGTCAGGTTCAGTATCTGTTCACCATATTCTGTTGGACTGCCCACTCTTCAACGAGCACGCAGAATTTCCCTCCAATGTCATCTTCGCTCTCTCCCCTTTTTTTTTACCTTCCTTCTTGCTGATGGACCCTCCTTTAATCCTGACTCCCCATTGACTTTTTGACAGCAACTGACTTACTACACAAACTCTGAAGTTATGACTCTAGCCCCCCCCTCAATCCCTTCTACCTCAATCTTGCTACCCTCTATCCCTGCACTATCCACTCCCCCACTGCCCCATAACCTACTAATCCCCCCTCTCCTCTTACTACCCATTCTCCCTGCATCCCCCCTGCCCGCTGCACTTTTGCCCCTTTGGTTTAGTTTTTTGATTATAATATACCTTGGGAAAGAGCTTATAAAATGACTAAAGACCTTTGGAATAACCATTAACCCTAAACCCATCTCTTCCTTCAAAGGGGGGTTCCTTGATGCCGGCTCTTGATTCATGGAACTGAAGAAGTCCCTGGACTGAACCTGATTGCCCTCATTTCCCCCGGCAGTTTTGACCCCCACAAGTTTGCCTCCCACATGAATGTAATAATATGCTGCTCATGTTTCTCTATTGCCCCTGAAGCACACAGAGAACATGAGCAGCAGTTTCAGTCACTTGCACACAATTTCATCAAAACACACTTCACCTCACACATGTGACCCAAATTTATGAGTTTGCAGCTTCACCGTGGAACCCCCGTTTGATGAAACACAAAATAAACTTGAGGGTGTAAAAAGTCAAAACTGGTGCTTGAGCTGGGAGATGAGCTATAAAGAAAGAGGGCAAGAACTAGGCATTATCTCACTTGGGGTAACAAAAGGAGGGGGATATAATCATGACATACAAAATCTACAAGTCATAGAGAGAGCAAAATATATGTACTCTATACCAGGGATGCAACAATAAAGGAATATGATTGAAAAAATTTCACATGCAAAATTTGCATGTGTAGTTAAAAAATTTTTTCAACATATGAGTGGAAATAAGTGGAATGAATTAGGAACGGCAGCAGAAGAAAACTACATACTGGGGTTCAAAAACAGACATGAAAGGAACTCAATCATGTCAGTTAGTGAAAAAATTTAAAAGGTAGGGCCAAGGACTGGATTGCTCACCCTCAAAAAGATACAGTAATTTCAAAGATAATTCAGGGGTTACATTTTCCCCCAAATATTTTTCTAATAAATAACTTGATAAAAAAATTTAAAAAACTATAAAAATGTTCAAAGTGAGCGATAAGAACAGTTGTGTATATTTATGTAGAAAACCTGGATGGATTGAGCAAACGGAGTGGGGATGGATGATAAAATTAAATTTTAACAGTAATGAAAGTGACATAGGTCTCCCCCAACATTCCGTTTTTCCCCTTTTGTGGGCTTCACACATTCAAACCCAACCGCCCAAAATTCCCCCCGGGCCCAAAACATATTTAAGTTTCCCCCACCCGCCCCCCTACAACCTGGCAGCCAGCCCGCCTGCCCTCACTCACCGAGGTTTTTTTTGTTCATTATTTATTAAACTAAGTATAACATGTATGTAGTACTACAGTGGACCCCCCGGGTTTTCGTTATTAATTCGTTCCAGAATGCTGTTCAATCCGCAAAAAAAATTTTGTTCTCATAAGGAATAATGTAAATTAGATTAGTCCCTTTTGACCCCCAAAAATACACTTACATAAATTTTCGAGTTTGGGCTTACGTAAACGGGGGTCCACTAGATATAGTACAATTTTTGATGTTTTCATGTGTTTATGATTGTTCATGGTTCAATAGGTTAAAGAAAGTATTTTCCCCACAATATATTGTAGGGAAATAATAATAATTAATAATAAATAATAAATAATAATAATAATAATAAATAATAATGCTGGGAGTCTCTAAATGTCACTACCAAATACAGTGGCCCCCGGTTAACAGCCATAATTTTTTCTACTGTTAAAGTCCTTTACGAACGAATTTATTAACAAAAGGAATAATGTAAATTAGATTAGTCCTTTTGGACCCCAAAACATACACTTACAAAAATACACTTACATAATTGTTGTGTTTGGGGCATGCCGTTCCGGGGTCCACTGTACTGGTGACATTTAAAGTGCTAAAATCAATTTTTAAAAATTATTATAATTAAAAATTTTTTTTTAATAATACAGTGGTACCTCGGTTACGAGAAGCCAGACGGTTTTTTTAATCCGAACCAAGGAATTTTTTTTTCCCAAAGAAATAATGAAAATTAGATTAATCCATTTCAGCCCCCCAAAATCCCTTAAAAAAGCACCAAAAAAAAATACACTTACATAAGTGTTGGTTGGGAGCCCCCTGAAGAGTGGTACCACTTAAATGCTATTTTGTTTTTTTCTTAGACAAAGGATCGGGGCATGTTTACCCATTTAAACAACTTTTTATGGGGCCTCCTCCTCTTACCCCTCATATAATATGGCATATTTTTTTTTTCGTGTCTTTATTACAGTTCTAGGGTATATTTTGTTTCTGATATAATTTTGGGGAATAAATGTAATAGATAGAAACCTTATTACTAATATTAATGTAACACACAACTTTTATTAGCACTAAGGCTAACATCCATCCCCGACGACTCCCGTCTGAATGTTACTGTTGGCCTCCCCCTCCAATAGCTCCCCTATTTAAGATGTTAGATGGTGAATTTAATTTTTTTTTTCTGAAAGCTTCGTTGATGTGTATTTTATTTTTTATTGTTTTCTTAATATATAAAGTTATGCAAATTAAAATAAAGTTACAAGTTGGAGTTTCATTTTTTTTTTTTTTTTTCTAATACAGGGACCCCCGGTTTTTAAAAAGGTTTAATAAAAAAAAATTTTTTTAAAAAGCTTTTTCATTTTTGGATAGCAAAAAAAGCTTGGATGAAAAAACGTTTTGGGGACCTGTCTGCCTTTCGCGCCCTGGGGCGGCCCCCCCCAGTAAGCGTTGTTTACCATTGAGAAAGTTACCTCCCTTTTTAAAAAACATTCACAATACATTTGGTGTTTTTTTTGGTGGTATAAGTGATTGTCACTGTAAATAAGTCACCATGGGTAAAAACTTCCTAGTGGCCCCCCTGTGGGAAAGGGTGGGAACCCATAAACGAAAAGGAAATTGTTGAAAAATATGAGAGGGGGACGCCCGAGGATCTTGCCAGGATGTACAAAAAAAATCATCTTTCTATGGCACTATCCTGGCAAAAAAATGAGATAAGGAAGCTAATGTTGAAAAAAGGGGGTTTATATTTCGAAAAAAAGATCGAAAATTTTTGGGTGAGGTTGAGAAGTTACTGATTGTGGATCAATGAAAAACAGATATCGGGGGTATTTCCATGGCGATAATTTGTGAAAAAGCAATTTTAAAGATCTTGTCAAGACAATGCCTGCAACCAGTGGTGGGCAGTGTTTTTAAAAAACCCCCAAAAGGGTGGTTTGACGGGTTTAAAAAAAAGTAGTGGCATACACAGTTTGGAGGCATGGGCAGCCAGCCTGACAAACGGCAGCTGAAAAAATTTTTGAGGGGTTTAAGGGGGGGTTTGTAGAGGCTGAAGAATTCCCCCCAACAAGTGTTTAGTTGGGGAGAAAAAAGGCCTGTTTTGGGGAAAAAGCCCAACGGGGCCTTCATTGCTCAGGAGGAAAAAGGGACGCCGGGGCACAAGCCTATGAAAGACAGGAATCTTATGATGTGTGCCCAAAGCCAGTGGTGATTTTAAAGTGAAGGGGGGCTGGTGTATCCCCAAAACCCCCAAACCCCTTTAAGAAACACAGTGTTGACAAGAATAAATTGTGTGTGCTTAAAGGGTAACACCAAGGCATGGGTCAATATGGAGTTTTCAAGGAATGGGGGAGGGGGTTTTGGCCCTAGTGTGAAAAAAAAACCCCTGGAAAAGAAATTGGGACTCAAGTGCCTCCTGGTACTGGACAATGCCCTGCTCATCCTCACTTTTTGGGGAAGGGGGTTTTTCCCGATAAGTTTTTTTTTATCAGAATAAAGTTTTTTCCCCCAACCCCTCCCCCATCCAGCCCATGGCCCAGCAGATCACTGCAAACTTTCAAGAAACTGTCCCCCAAAAAGCAGTGTTTCAGAAGTGCTTTAATGTGACCAATGACTCTGAATTAACCCTAAGAGAGTTCTGGAAAGATCACTTAAATTCGTGCATTGCATAGGCCTTATGGGTAAGGCTTGGGAGGAAGTTTTTTCCCCAGGACTTTGAACTCTGCTTGGAAGACCACTATGGCTGAATTGTGTTAAAAAGGGGGTTTTGGGGAAGGAGGGGAAGGCTGACCCGGGCTTCCCCTGTCCCTTTTTTGTGGAAGATGTTGTGGCATTGGGGAACAGCCGGGGTTTTGGAAAAGGTGAGTGGTGGGGATGTGGAAGAGTTGGTGGAGGAGCACAGGGTGAGCTCAACTAAAGAGCTGCAAGAGCTTCATCCCCCCAAACAACAGACCACAGCTGAGGTTTTGCTTCACAGGAGGGGGAGAGAGAGAAAAGGGGGGGTGCCTTCTTCAGAGATTAAGGAAATTTGTTCAATGTGGAATAAGGTGCAGACATTTGTTAAAAGACACCCCCCTGAGCAAGCTGAAATGAGCCTTCTGTGAAACCCTTTTTATTGACAGAGCCATGTTGCACTTCAGGAAAGATTAGAGAGTGCCGAAACAGAGGACTCTGGACAGTTTTTTTTTCTAAGAAGAGTTCTAGTGACTCTCAAGCTGGCCCTAGTGGCATTAAAAAACCAAGGGGAAAAAAGTAACCCCAAAAGGGCTTTGACCCCAAAACCCTTTTTGGGGGGTTTTCCCCCTTTCCCAAACCCCTAACACCCTGCCCTGTCATCTCCCCCATCTTCCAGATGCCTGCAAGTCTCTTCAATAAAGGTAATAAATGTTTTTTTTTATTATTTTTGGGGGGAAATTTTTTTTTTTTAGCTATGTGTAGAAAGAGGTTTGGTAAAAAAGAAAAACATATTTTATAAAAAAAGAGGATAAATAAATATACAAGGTATGATATAGCACGAAAGGGAAAAATAGTTTGTTGGTTATGATTGGTGGATAAAAGGTTGATGAGTGGGGTTCCCCGGATGTACATGTTTATAGAGGGGCAACGGATATATCAGATCATTTTTTGGGGTTTTAGCTACAGTTAAGAAAAAAAGGGAGATGGGACAAAAAAAAAAGGGGAACAGCAAGTAAGAGAGGGGGAAAAGTGTATAAACTAAGGAGGAGGAAGTTGGGGGGAGATATAAGCAACTATTGGCAGAAAGGTGGGCTAGTGAAAAATAGGAATAGGGGGGGGGTTTAAAGAGTTGGGATATTTTTAAAAAAAGAAAATAGGGGGAAAGTGGGGGGGAAGTTTGTGGCTATAGGAGGGTGGGTGCAGGAGGAAAGAGGAGTGAGGGGGGGGGAAAGAAGAAGAAAAGGGGGGTATAAAAGAAAAAAAAGGGAAAACAGAGGGGTTTTTTTAAAAAAAAGAAGTGTTAATAGAAGAGCAGAGTATATGGAGAGAAAAAAAAAAGGGGAAAAGAGTGGGGGGGAGAGTGCAAAGAAGGGCGGGTGAAAGAATGGGGAGGCTCTGTCAAAAAATTTTTTCTGAAAACAAGAAAAATTTTGGAGTGAGATAAACAAGGTAAGAAAGCCGGGGGAAAGAATGGATTTGTCAGTTAAAAACAGAGGGGAGTTAGTGGGGTGGGGAGCGGGGGGTTTGGGGGGGGGTGGGGAATTTTTTTAGGAATTTTTTTAAAAGTCAATGAAAAGAGGGGGTCGATAATTTCATGTACTGGACAGGAGGTACAACATCGTTTTTTAGTGAAGAAGAGAAGGATGTGAGTGGGGGAGGTGCGTGGGCATTTTTTAGAATGGGGAAAAGGGGGGAAACAGCTGGAATTGACGGGGAAAAAAAGACAGAAATGTTAAAAACAGGGGGGGTATAGTGCTGGGTGGTTTTTGGGGGTTTTTTTTTAATAAATGTAAAAGGGGAAGGTACCAAAATTGGCAGCGAGCATTATAGTTCCTTTATATAAAGGAAGGGGGGGGGAAAAAAATGTAAAAAATTTGGGGGGAAAAAATTTACTGAGTATCCAGGTAAAGTGTATGGCAGGGTTATTGAAAGAATTAGAGGTAAGACAAAGTAGGATTGCAGATGAGCAAAGGCTTTAGAGTGGGTGGGGATGTGTAGATCAAGTGTTTACAGTGAAACATATATGTGAACAGTATTTAGATAAAAAGGGGGGGGAATTTTTTTGCATTTATGGATTTAGAAAAAAAGGGGGATGATAGAGGGGGGGGGGGGCAATGTGGCAAATGTTGCAAGTGTATGGAATAGGTATTTTAAAAAACTGAAAAGGGGGGGAAAAAGTTTTTTTGAGGATAGTGGGGGGTCAGGTTAGGGTGTGTAGGAGAGAGGGGATTACTTCCCCAAAAGTAGGTCTTAGACAGGGGGGTTTTAAAGTCACCATGGTTGTTTTTTAAAAAATTTAAAAAGGGGGTTTTTAAAAAAAAAAATAGGGGTTGGGGAGGGGGGTGGGGGGAAAAATTTTGGGGTTTTAAAAGCAAAAAGGGGGTTTTTTCCCCCGGTTTTTGTATGATACTTTTTTGGGTTTTAAAAAGGGGGGTTTGTGGGGGGCCCCCCTTTGGGGGGGGGAAAAAAAGAAAAAGGGAACATAGATAAAAGAAAGAGGGGGAAACAATTTTAAAAAAAAAAAATTGGGGGTCCCCCGGGGGGTTAAAAAGTAAAAAGTTTTCAAAATTTGGGGTTGACCCCAAAAGGAGGTTTTTTTTAAAAAGGGGAACCAAAAAATTTAAAGGGGAAAAAGGGGGGGGCGTTGAGGGGTTTCCGGGGACAAAAACTTTTTCCCCCGGAAGGGAAAAGGGAAAAACAAAGTATAGTGGAAAAAAACACCTTTTTTGGGGGGGCTAGGTTGTCCAACAGAGAAGGGGGGGGGGAGGGAAAATCCCCCTTAAAAACAATGTGGGTAAAAATATGGGGAAATGAATGGGGAAAAATTTAGGAAAGGGGGGGCCAAGATTTTTGGGGTAAAAAAAGGGGGTTTTTTAGGGTGGTTTGGGGGCCCCTTTTTGAATGGGGGGGGAAGATTGGGGGTTATAAACCAGGGGGGGCGGGGGGGTCGCCCCGGGGGGGGGAAAGGGGGTTTTTGGGGACTTGGCCCAAAATTTTTATGGGGAAATTTAAAAAACGAAGGGGTTTTGGGGGACGACAATGGCGGGTAACAAAAAATTTTTTTGGGGTTTGGGAAAAACCCCCTTAAAATTTTTTGGGCTTTTTTTCCCCGGTGGGCCCAAGCCTGCCCCTTTGGGGGGGGCCAGAAGTGAAAAGGGGGGGGGAAGGGGGTTTTTGCTGTTTTTTTAGCCCCCGCAAAAATAAAATTTTTGTAAAATGTTAAAAAAGTTTTTTGAAAAAAAGAAATTTTTTTTTTTTGGGGGGTTTTTTTTTTGGGGCCCCCCCCCCGGGGGCACCAATTGGAAAAAAAAAAAAAAAAAGTGGAACGGATTAATTGTATTTACATTATTTCTTATGGGAAATAAGGGTTGGATCTGAGGTTGGGTTGAGAAATAACTCCTGGGATTAATTTCATTAACCGGGGGTCCACTGTATACATATTTAATTCAGCATTTGGCAGGCTGCAGTCAGAATGATAACAAATTCCCACTCTAGACAGCATACTCCACCAATATTCAAAAAGCCTAAAACTACTCACCGTAAAGAACATTCACACTTATTCTTGTGCCTACTACATACACAGAACTCTACACTCTAATATAAACCCTCCGCTAAATTCTCCTCACCAACTTTAACAGGACCCATGACCATAACACAAAGACACAGATCACTTTTGATATACCCGTGTCCATATCACCTGTGTGGTTCATACATACAATATAAAGGGCCCCAAAACTGGAATTCATTACCAGTAAATACTAAAATAACCTGGTCTGAACATCAATTTAAGACTCTTCTCAAGAACTACCTACTCACCTAAACTAAATGCACAGTGGTACCTCGAGTTACGAGCTTAATTCCTTCCAGACGGCTATTCAAGTGCCGATATCGAAGGAATTTTTCCCATAAGAAATAATGAAAATTAGATTAACCATTTCAAAACCCCAAAAATACACATACAAAAGCACCAATCAAAATACACTTACATAATTGTTTGAGTTGGGAGCTGCTCGTAAGTAGAGGTACCACTGTACTTACTGTAAATTACTTTCAACAATCCTCAGTGTTATTTTCCTATAATATAATTTCAATATTTACTATTGATGTAAACCATCCTACAAAACACTTGTCACAATGTAATATCCCCAGATTGTAATTTGAGTAAATTTATTAACGTTATAACTAATGTTTAACTAAAACAAACTCAATCAATTTCTCTAGTATTAAGTAGTCTATAAGCCATTAGGGTTAATCTGCCCATAATGCCATGGCATGATAGTGGCTCTTTGCATTCAGTTCATGATTGTAATTACAAAATCTCGATGTAAACTTGCAATGAAATAAAAATTATTATTTTCTTTCTTTTTTCAACACGCGGCCATTTCCCACCGAGGCAGGGTGGCCCAAAAGGAAAACGAAAGTTTCTCCTTTTACATTTAGTAATATATACAGGAGAAGGGTTACTATCCCCTTGCTCCCGGCATTTTAATCGCCTCTTACGACACCATGGCTTACAGGAAGAATTCTGTTCCACTTCCCCATGGAGAATATTATTATTTTATATTATTACATGTATTATCATTACAAAGTGGGCAGAGTTACAGCAGGGAGAAGCAGCAGTGTGTCAGTAACTCATGATTCCCCATGACACTTCACCTTACTATAAAATATTGTATAATTATACTATTACAGGCCTCCCTCCATAGCCAGCCCATGTTAATAACATGTATATAGTAGTACATTATTTTATGATGTTTTCATGTGTTTTATGATTGTTCATGGTTCAAAGGTTAAGAAAGCAGTATTGTATTATATTTCCCTACAATATATGTATTGAGTAAGATATAAACAACTATTGGAGGATAGATGGGCTATAAGAGGTAGGCAATGGGTCAAAAAATGTATGGGGTAGATTTAAAAATGTAATGTTAGAGTGTTCAGCAGAAGTTTGTGGGTTTCAGGCGAGTGGGTGCGGGGGGGAAGAAGAGTGATTGGTGGAATGATGATGTAAAGAGAGTAGTAAGGGGGAAAAGTTAGCATATGAGAGGTTTTTTCAAAGAGAAATGATGCAAGGAGGGAAGAGTATATGGAGAGAAAAAGAGAGGTTAAGAGAGTGGTGAAGCAATGTAAAAAGAGAGCAAATGAGAGAGTGGGTGAGATGTTATCAACAAATTTTGTTGAAAATAAGAAAAAGTTTTGTAGTGAGATTAATAAGTTGAGGAAGCCTAGGGAACAAATGGATTTGACAGTTAAAAATAGGGAGAGGAGTTATTAAATGGAGAGCTAGAGTTATCGGGAAGATGGAGGGAATATTTTGAGGAGTTGTTAAATGTTGATGAAGACAGGGAAGCTGTGATTTTGTGTATAGGACAAGGAGGAATAACATCTTGGAGTGTGGAAGGGGCCAGTTGTGAGTGTGGGGG
>WNWK01040990.1:0-16687 GCA_009830355.1 Cherax destructor
GGATCTGTAACAAGTGGCGTTCCTCAGGGATCGGTTTTGGGCCCGTTGTTGTTTATAATATATATAAATGACCTTGACGGGGGAATTTCTAGTGATATGAGCAAATTCGCTGATGACACGAAGATAGGTAGAGATAATCGATTCAGACGTAGATGTCAGTGAACTTCAGGAGGATTTAGACAAACTCAATTCCTGGTCAGAAAAATGGCAGATGCAGTTCAATGTAGATAAATGCAAAGTTCTAAGCTCGGGAGTGTCCATAACCCAAGCACTTATAAGTTAAATAACGTAGAACTTAGCCATACAGATTGCGAGAAGGATTTGGGGGGTGATGGTAAGCAGCAACCTTAAACCAAGACAGCAATGCCTAAGCGTGCGTAATAAGGCAAATAGATTACTGGGATTTATATCAAAAGTGTTAGTAACAAAAGTCAGGGGTTATATTACAGCTTTATACATCATTAGTAAGGCCTCACCTAGATTACGCAGCTCAGTTCTGGTCTCCATATTACAGAATGGACATAAATTCGTTAGAAAACATTCAGCGTAGAATGACTAAATTAATACATAGCATTAGAAATCTTCCTTACGAAGAAAGATTGAAGACCCAAGTACATTCACTTGAAGACGTAGAATGAGGAGACATGATCGAGGTATACAAGTGGAAAATGGGGTATTAACAAAGGGGGATATAAATAAGGTCTTGAGAGAACCCGCAATAATGGATTCAAGTTAGATAAGTTTAGATTTAGAAAGGATATGGGAAAGTATTGGTTTGGAAATAGGGTAGTTGATGAGTGGAACAGTCTGCCTAGTAGGGTTATTGAAGCTGGACCTTGGGTAGTTTTAAATTTAGGTTGGATAAATTCATGAGTGAAAGGGGTTGGATTTGATTGGGAATTGCACATGAGTAAATAAAATTATCAAAGCTTATTTCTTGGGTAGCATTGAAAATTAGGTTGAACAAATATTCTGTTAGTGGGATGGAATGTGAAGGACCTGCCTAGTATGGGCCAACAGGCCTGCTGCAGTGTTCCTCCTTTCTTATGTTCTTATGTTCTTATGTGTGTGAAGATGTGGGAGTGTGTGTGAAGATGTGGGAGTGTGTGTGAAGATGTGGGAGTGTGTGAAGATGTGGGAGTGTGTGAAGATGTGGGAGTGTGTGAAGATGTGGGATTGTGTGTGAAGATGTGGGAGTGTGTGTGAAGATGTGGGAGTGTACTCACCTAATTGTACTCACCTAATTGTGGTTGCAGGGGTCGAGACTCAGCTCCTGGCCCCGCCTCTTCGCTGTCTGCTACTGGGTCTCTGCTCTCCCTGCTCCATGAGCTTTATCATACCTTGTCTTAAAACTATGTATGGTTCCTGCCTCCACTATATCTTTCTCTAGTCCATTCCACTTCCTGACTACTCTGTGGCTGAAGAAATGTTTCCTGACATCCCTTTGACTCATCTGAGTCTTCAGCTTCTAGTTGTGTCCCCTTGTTTCTGTGTTCCCTCTCTGAAACAACCTGTCACTATCTACCTTGTCAATTCCCCGCAGTATTTTGTATGTCGTTATCATGTCTCCTCTGACCCTTCTTTCCTCCAGTGTTGTTAGTCCTATTTCCCTCAACCTTTCTTCATAAGACAGACCCTGAGTTGTGGAACTAACCTTGTCGCAAACCTTTGCACTTTCTCTAGTTTCCTTACGTGCTTGACCGGGTGTGGGTTCCAGACTGGTGCTGCATATTCTAGTATGGGCCTGACGTACACGGTATACAGTGTCTTGAACGATTCCTTGTTAAGGTAACGGAACGCTAATCTAAGGTTTGCCAGACGCCCATATGCTGCCGCAGTTATCTGGTTGATGTGTGCCTCCGGAGACGTGCTAGGCGTTATACTCACTCCAAGGTCTTTCTCCTTTGCCGAGGTTTGTAGCCTTTGTCCGCCTAGCTTGTACTCTGTCAGCTGTCTTCTTTGCCCTTCTCCGATCCTCATGACTTTGCATTTGGAGGGATTGAATTCGAGAAGCCAACTGCTAGACCAGATGTCGAGCTTGTCCAGGTCTGTTTGCAGCCCTGCCTGGTCCTCTTCCGATGTGATTCTCCTCATTATTTTCACATCATCCGCGAATTAAGGCTCTGGTGGTCTGGTGGCTAAAGCTCTCGCTTCACACGGCGAGGGCCTGGGTTCGATTCCCAGCCAGGGCAGGAACATTGGGCGTGTTTCTTTACACCTGTTGTCTATGTTCCCCATCAGTAAAATGGGTACCTGGGTGTTAGTCGACTGGTGTGAGTCGCATCCTAGGACACTGACCTAATCTGCCCGAAATGCTCAGCATAACAAGGGACTTTCTATATAGTAGTATGTCACTGATGTCAGCTAGGCCTGTATACCATGTACATGTACTTGTAGTAAATAAATATATTATTATTATTATTAATAGAGACACTTCTGAGTCTATCCCATCCGTCATGTCATTTACATATACCAGGAATAACACTGGTCCTAGGACTGACCCCTGCGGTACACCACTCGTCACAGGCGCCCACTGTGATACCTCACCACGCACCATGACCCGTTGTTGCCTCCCTTTGAGGTATTCCCTGATCCATTCCAGTGCCCTTCCTGTTATACCTGCTTGTTCTTCCAACTTCTTTACTAATCTCATGTGAGGAACTGTGTCGAAGGCCTTCCTGCAGTCCAGGAAAATGCAATCAACCCACCCTTCTCTCTCCTGCCTTACCTCTGTTACTTTATCATAAAACTCTAGGAGGTTTGTTACACAGGATTTGCCTTCCCGGAATCCATGCTGTCTGGTGTTTATTATCCTGTTCCGCTCAAGGTGTTCCACCATTCTTTTCCTGATGATTTTCTGTGTGTGTGAAGATGTGGGAGTGTGTGAAGATGTGGGAGTGTGTGTGAAGATGTGGGAGTGTGTGTGAAGATGTGGGAGTGTGTGTGAAGATAAATGTTTTTTGTTACTGGAAACAAATGAAAAGATGTTTGTAAAGTGGGTAAAATAAAGCGTAAAAAGTTCGAAGATAAAGCTAATTTAAAGAACATAAGAATGGAGGAACACTGCAGAAGGCCTACTGGCCCATACAAGGCAGGTCATTATCAAAACCACCCCTACCCAAAACTACCCAAGAATTTACTCGTGTTTAACTGGAGAGAGTTCCAGGGGTCAACGCCCCTGTGGCCCGGTCTGTGACCAGGCCTCATGTTGGATCAGAGACTGGTCAACCAGGCTGTTACTGCTAGCCGCACGCAGTCCAACGTACGAACCACAGCCTGGCTGGTCAGGCACCGACTTTAGGTGCCTGTCCAGTGCCTGCTTGAAAACAGCCAGGGGTCTATTGGTTATCCCCCTTATGTATGCTGGGAGGCAGTTGAACAGTCTTGGGCCCCTGACACTTATTGTGTTGTCTCTCAATTTGCTAGTGGCACCCCTGCTTTTCATTGGGGGGATGCTACATTGTCTGCCAAGTCTTTTGCTTTCGTAGGGAGTGACACTCGTGTGCAAGTTTGGTACTAATCATTCGAGAATTTTCCAAGTGTATATAATAATGTATCTCTCCCGCCTGCATTCCAGGGAGTACAGGTTTAGGAACTTCAAGCGTTCCCAGTAATTGAGGTGGTTTATTGCAGTTATGCGTGCCGTGAAGGTTCCTGTGTAGAGGTAATATAGTCTCCATATTACAGAATGGATATTAATTCGTTAGAAAACATTCAGCGTAGAATGACTAAATTAATATATAGCATTAGAAATCTTCCGTATGAAGAAAAATTGAAGACCCTAAAATTACATTCACTTGTAAGACGTAGAATGAGGGGAGACATGATCGAGGTATACAAGTAGAAAATGGGTATTAACAAAGGGGATATAAATAAGGTCTTGAGAATATCTCTCCAAGAGAGAACCCGCAATAATGGATACAAATTAGATAAGTTTAGATTTAGAAAGGATATAGGAAAGTATTGGTTTGGAAATAGGGTAGTTGATGAGTGGAACAGTCTGCCTAGTAGGGTTATTGAAGCTAGGACCTTGGGTAGTTTCAAATTTAGGTTGGATAAATTCATGAGTGAGAGGGGTTGGATTTGAGTGGGAATTGCACATGAGTAAATAGAATTATCAAAGCTTATTTCTTGGGTAGCATTTAAGATTGAGTTGAACAAATATCTTGTTAGTGGGATGGAATGTGAAGGACGTGCCTAGTATGGGCCAACAGGCCTGCTGCAGTGTTCCTCCTTTCTTATGTTCTTATGTTCAGAGAACCGACAAGTTGATAAATTAGACACATATACAACACTTGGGTATCTTTAATGAGGAAACGTTTCGCCACACAGTGGCTTCATCAGTCCATACATAGGAGAATAGTGAAGAACAGGAGGAGTTTGAGGTTCAATGTGGACAAGTGTAAGGTGCTAGTCGTTGGTAATGAAAATATCCCTCGAATATATAAACTAGGTGAAGTTGAGCTTGATCATACAGAATGTGAAAAAGACTTGGGAGTCATGGTAAGCAGAAATCTAAAGCCAAGACAACAGTGCCTAAGTGTGCGCAATAAGGCTAACAGATTACTAGGATTTATTTCAAGAAGTATAAGCAACAGAAGTCCAAAAGTTATTTTACAACTCTATACATCACTAGTGAGACCTCATTTGGATTATGCAGCTCAGTTTTGGTCTCCTTACTACAGGATGGATATAGATTCATTGGAGAATATACAAAGAAGAATGACTAAAATGATTTACAGTATAAGAAATCTCCCGTATGAAGATAGACTTAGAGCATTGAATCTCCACTCTCTGGAGAGACGTAGAATGAGGGGAGATATCATCGAGGTGTACAAGTGGATGATGGGCATAAACAAAGGAGATATTAATAAAATACTGAGGATATCGAACCAAGTAAGAACCAGAAATAACGGATTTAAATTGGATAAATTTAGATTTAGAAAGGACATAGGCAAGTACTGGTTTTCGAACAGAGTTGTAGATGGTAAATTAGACACATATGCAACACTTGGGTATCTTTATTGAGGAAACGTTTCGCCACACAGTGGCTTCATCAGTCCATACAAAGGAGAATCGTGAAGAACAGGAGAGTGTGAGGTTGTCAGGCCCTCAATCTTGAGACGATGTTGTCAAGATTGAGGGCCTGACCTCCTCTCCTGTCTCATCTCCTGTATGGACTGATAGCACTGTGGCATTCTCAATAAGATCCAATGTTGCATATGTGTCTAATTTCCAACTCGTCGGTTCTCTGAACCATTCATTCACATCCTGTCTGACACTGCAACATCTTGGTATCTTAATACAGGGATTTCTTCGCTTGCCTATTCCTTGGGCACGACCTACTTCCACATTGAACAAATGTGACACCTCCTACTACTGCTGCACCTCTCCTGTCTACAGTATATAAGGTTCCTCTGCTCATATGCTGTTATTCTATTCAAGATTGATGGACTGACAACATCGTCTCAAGATTGAGGGCCTGACAACCTCACACTCCTCCTGTTCTTCACGATTCTCCTTTGTATGGACTGATGAAGCCACTGTGTGGCGAAACGTTTCCTCAATAAAGATACCCAAGTGTTGCATATGTGTCTAATTTACCAACTCGTCGGTTCTCTGAACCATTCATTCACATCCTGTCTGACACTGCAACATCTTGGTATCTTAATACAGGGATTTCTTCGCTTGCCTATTCCTTGGGCACGACCTACTTCCACATTGAACAAATGTGACACCTCCTACTACTGCTGCACCTCTCCTGTCTACAGTATATAAGGTTCCTCTGCTCATATGCTGTTATTCTATTCAAGATTGATGGACTGACAACATCGTCTCAAGATTGAGGGCCTGACAACCTCACACTCCTCCTGTTCTTCACGATTCTCCTTTGTATGGACTGATGAAGCCACTGTGTGGCGAAACGTTTCCTCAATAAAGATACCCAAGTGTTGCATATGTGTCTAATTTACCAACTCGTCGGTTCTCTGAACCATTCATTCACAGAGTTGTAGATGCGTGGAACAATCTTCCGAGTAGGGTGATAGAGGCTAGGACCTTGGGTGGCTTTAAAAAGAGATTGGACAAATATATGAGTGGGAGGGGCTGGGTTTGATTAGTGTCGTGAGTACAGGAGTAAATTCTTAGGTAGTGGTGGTTTTGATAAGGACCTGCCTTGTATGGGCCAGTAGGCCTTCTGCAGTGTTCCTCCATTCTTATGTTCTTATGTAATCGTGACATGCCTACGAAATGCAACATGTTAGCTTTTAAATTATTTAGCATTGACGGAAACTAGAAAGAAGGGTGACATAGCCTATATGTCAGAAAAAAACTGAACTGTTGCATCAAGAATGGTATATAATCTAAAGGGAATGAAAAGGGGTACGAATGGATGCAATTTTTTTGAGGAGAAATTAAAATTTGATCTTAGGCGCACAATATCATCCCCAGGTCTTAGAAGTCGAAGAATGAAGACTTCTTTAAGATAAAATTCTAAATGTCTCAAGACGTGAAAATGTAGCTATTCCAGGGAATTTTAATTTTATATATTATGTTGGTAGAATTACCGACAATATGTTAGATAAAAGGACACAAGTGGCAACGTTTCGCTCTCCAGGAGCTTTATCAAGCCATTACAAACAATGCATGGACACAGAGGATATATATAGGCTTAGAGTGAGGTGTAATACTAGTGGAAGCAGTAGTAGTAATATTAGTTATAGTAGTAATACAATATAGTAGAACAATCAACTTGCACATGAGTAAAAGGTTATAAAAGCTATTATTTGAGTAGCATAAAGATATTTCTGTTAGTGGTTGGATTTGAGAAGGCCTGTTTCAGTGTTGCTCATCTGTTATGTTCTTGTGTAGTATTAGCAGCAGAGACTATATGATGGCAGGGTTTATTGTTTTGAGGAGGATTTTTGCTAATACTTCAGAGATGATAAAGCTGCCTTTATTTTGCTTGTTTGTGTTAGAAACAGCGATTAATAACGATTCAAGGCATTTACGTCTGCGGAAATTAGGTTCTCTGATTACTAGTCGGGCGTCGTTGAATTTCATGAGGTGATTGGTGGAATTCTGGTGTTGTATGCAAGCGTTGTTCAAGTTATCGTTCGTACATGCATTAGTGTGTTCATTGAGATGTGTTTCGAGGCACCATCATCGGATTTTTCCTAAGAGCATACCGAATTTGTAGTCCTGAGTCTCTTGATAAGGAATGTAGTTACATACACCGAACCTTCACTGATCTACATTTTCCTTCCTTTTTCATCAAAGACTGCAAGAGAAGAGCTCTTCAGATCATAAGTTCTTCATGTATCAACACCACCACTTCTAACAAAGTTATAATCCTTCCCAACAGCCAGGTTGCATTGAACATTTCTAAGGTACTGGCACAAACTAACACTAGTGTCACCATTGCATCCAGCACTTCCATATGGGATCTAACCAGGACAAAATCGAACCATCACGAACCAGTCAATGCAGGGTGTTTACCTTGTGGAGGCTGCGATAGAATGTAGGTAGGTGTAACAGCATGGAACCTCGAAACACGTCTTAATGAACACATTAACACATGTAGGAACAATAACTTGAACAACGCCTGCATAGAACACTGAAATTCCACCAATCACCTCACCCCGACTAGTGATCAGAGAACCTAATTTCCGCAGACGTAAATGCCTTGAATCATCATTAATCACTGTTTCTAACACAAGCAAAATAAAGGCAGCTTGTAATAATATTGGTAGAATTACCGACAATATGTTAAGTAAAAGGACACAAATGCAACTAATGTGACATTTTATTGTGGCAACGTTTCGCTCTCCAGGAGCTTTCTCAAGCCGTTACAAGTGATACATGGACACAGTGGGCTATTATATACTCTCAAAGTGAGGTGAAATACTAGTGTTGGTCGAGGTAGTAGTGATATAAGTAGTAGTAGTAGTAGTAGTACTACAATAAGGTAGAACAATCAATATGCACATGAGTAAAAGGTGATAAAACAAATACTTGGGTAGTATAACAATAAGTTAGACAAATATTTTTGCTGGAGGTTGAAATATAGAAGGCCTGTAGGAGTGTTCCACATCTACGATGTGCTTGTGTTGAATTAGCAGGAGAGACTATGTGATGGTATGGTTAACTGTTTTCAGGAGGATTCTTGCTAAGACTTCAGAGATGGTGAAGCTGCCTTTGTTTTGTTTAATTGTGTTAGAAACAGAGATAAGTGCTGATTCAAGGCATTTGCGTCTACGGAAATTAGTTTCTTTGATTACTAGTCGGGCGTCTTTGAATTTCATGAGATGATTGTTGGAATTTCGGTGTTGTACGCAGGCGTTGTTCAGGTTATCGTTTCTGCATGCATTAATGTGTTCATTGATGCGTGTTTCGAGGTTTCTTGCTGTTTCTCCTACATAAATTCTGTCGCAGCCTCCACAGGGTATAGTGTAGACCCCTGCGTTGACAGGTTCATGGTGCTTGGATTTAGTCCTGGTTAGATCCTTAATAGAAGTACTGGAAGCAATGGCGACTCTAGTGTTAGCTTGTGCAAATACTTTAGAAATGTTGGATGCAACCTGGCTGTTGGGAAGAATTATAACTTTGTTTGGAGTGGTGTTGACGCGTGGAGAATTAATGATCTGAAGAGCTCTTTTCTTGCAATCTTTGATGAAAGGAAGGCAGCTTCATCATCAGGTGACACCACAGATGGCACCACAGGTGACACCACAGGTGACACCATATGTAACACCACAGGTGACACCATAGGTGGCACCACATGTGACACTATAGGTGACACTACAGGTGACACCATAGTTAGCACCACAGGTGACATCACAGGTGACACCACAGGTGACACCACAGGTGGCATCCCAGCTTACACCACAGGTGACACCACAGGTGACACCATAGGTAGCACCATAGGTGACACCACAGGTGGCACCACAGGTGACACCATAGGTAGCACCACAGGTGACACAATAGGTAGCGCCACAAGTGACACCACAGGTGGCACCACAGATGACACCACAGGTGGCGCCACAGGTGACACACAGGTAGCACCACAGGTGACAGGTGATACGACAGGTGACACAACAGGTGACACCACAGGTAGCACCACAGGTGACACAGGTGATACCACTGGTCGTAACTGACACCAGATGATAACTATTAAGGTCATGGAGGGCCTCGTGGTAAGTCTTAACTAGGGTCAATGACTTCCCAGATTCCTCCCCCTCCCCTGTTCTCTCACACACACCCACACACACCAGAACGAACAATTGGTTCACCCGAAGGTGTAAAGAGGCCGAAACTAAGTGCGCTAGAGAATGGAGAAAGTATACCTGGAGTATACTAGGAGGGGGGATGATCGGGTGTCAACGCCTCCGCGGCCCGGTCTGTGACCAAGCCTCACGCTGGATCAAGGCCTGATCAACCAGGCTGTAAAGTAAACCGACGTACGAGCCACAGCCTGGCTGGTCAGGAAATGACTTTAGGTGCCTGTCCAACGCCTTCTTGTGGGTAGAGTATACTATCAATAATGTGATAATACTTCATGACACTTCAAACCTGACCTACTTCCACTAGTGAGCCTCGCCATCACGTGACCACTACAACTACTGTTGCTGCATCGCTCCACTTCTTCCACCTCACTTGCTCCCCTATAAGAGACTCCTCTTTCATGCTTGTGTATTAGGGTGATAAAAACCTGGTGGGCAAAAACGTCTCTGAAATAAAGATACCCAGGTGTTGTTGTATTCACCAACCTGTTATCTGGACAGTATGACAGTAGGGACAATTCAGTAACAGTCCCAGATTTTCACTTAACAGATTACAGTGGGCTTAGAGAACATAATAAAGATATTAAAGTAACAAACTTAGAGAACACCTATCATCTGTGGACTGGGGTATCGAAGAGAGCTATCAATATGACAGTTTTCTAAACAGTGTGCAGACCAGGACATCCCATATTACCTCTGAGACATCAAATGATGTCGACGATCACCGCTTCATCGATAAGCTCCTCTCTTCTATGTGTGGGTTGTGTGTGTATTGTGAAGACGTTCGTGAACATATGCATGATGGACAAAACAGAGTACATGCGTGTGTTTTCAAATTTACGAGACCACTCAACACAGGACCCAGATGGGAGGGCATGATGGCCTCAGCCCCTTGTTGTACATCAAATATTTTGCCGTGGAACGTACAGGGACTACAGCAAGACCCTGATCGCGACCACAGAACAGCTGAATTATATTAACATATTCGAGATCCTCAGACGGGTCATGTTATGATTAAGACCCGTGTCAGGGCAACGTTCCTGACGACTCAGTCAATCAATATCTCTGTATTAGGACTGAAGAAGTCACTCGTGGCGAAATGTTTCCTTTAATAAATGTCCTGAACTGTATATAAGTGTCTTTTTCCACACAGATGGGTAAGTACTCACAGTACTTACTGAGCCGGCTATTCACCCCACTGGCTCTGGAGAGCCACTCGTTACCAATTCTTAGCCTTGGAAAAATACCTCGTATCACAAATATATCACGCCTATCTTTAATAACACTGATTGCCTTCTTGAACGTTTTCATTAACTCCTCGCTTCGTGCCTTCCTGATATGGTTTTCACTAACACACTCATGTAAACAATAGGTTCATTCCCGCTTCCAGTTAGAATATAACTCATTCTGTCTATAAAGTCCCCTATTATCGTACCAGGAATGCAAACATGAATCCTCTGCTTCCTGTACCTGTACCGTACTTGCGAATCCCCTTAATACAAGAATGGACATTCTTTTGTGTTTCCTCAGGAACTCCTTTCCATCGTCTTGATGGCAGGAGTCCTAAAACTCCAGACCAGTGTGTCAGTCACTTGTAGCAAGCTGGCCGAGTGACAGGATGGGTATGGGGTGCATAATAAAGATATTAAACTAACGAGTGACTTACGCACTGCCCTGGTGTTTTACGACTCACTTACATGTATATGTACTTGGAGAAATAAAGATATTATTATTATTACCATGGGTTCAAACCCCACCCGTTCTATGGTTTCTTGGTTTCTCTCATCGTTTTGACTCCTCGTTGAGTCGTCCTGTTCGTTGCTTCGTTGGTCGTCTTCTTTACATTTTAGAGCTCATCAAAGACATTGGAAGTTTCCACCTGAGGAATATCTTTCCCTCCGATCTTGGGCTGACCAGCTTTCCTGGAGTATACCTGAAGAGGGTTTCGGGGGTCCACGCCCCCGTGGCTCGGTCTGTGACCAGGCCTCATGGTGGATCATGGCCTGATCAACCAGGCTGTTACTGTTGGCCGCACGTAAACCAACGTACGAACCACAGCCCGGCTGGTCAGGTAGTGACTTTAGGTGCTTGTCCAGCGCCTTCTTGAATACAACCAGGGGTCTATTGGTAATCCCCCTTATGTATGCTGGGAGGCAGTTGAACAGTCTTGGGCCCATGACACTTATTATGTTATCTGCTAACGTACTCTTGGCGCCTCTGCTTTTCATTGAGGGGATGTTACATCTCCTGCTAAGTTTTTTGTTTTCGTAGGGAGTGATTTTCATGTGCATTTTCGGGACTAGTCCCTCTAGGTGATTCTCTGCCCAGCCTTCGTGGTGTGCGGGTGAGCTGCTCAGGTCCCTGGTGGCAGTTCAGCAAAGCTTTGTTTTACAAAAACATGGTGGCTCAGTATCGACGCAGAGTTAACACAGTCTGTACTGAGATTCTACAGGGGGCTATTTACCCAAACAACGTTTATGTGCTACTGCCCTTGATTATTAGGGACACCTTCAAGATCCCGAATGAAGACACATATGGTGTTTCCCTGAATGGAGCCGGAAGGATCTTCGTTAAACTAAACACCGGTGCAGCATATGACGCCATTGTGGATAAATATCAGGAGTCGAGGATCATCATTAATTCGAGTCTGGAGGTACGTCTGCATGATGTCTCAGCCCATTATACTTGGCTTAAGATTCGAAATGTCCCTTTTGAGGCCGGGGAGATGGATGTGAAGGAGGTGTTTCAGCAGTTTGGGGTAATCCATGGATGGGGATTGTGGTGTTGGTCCCCAAGGAGCATGATAGGAATACTCTGGTGGGTTATAGGGCTATAACTCTTCTTTGTGGCGATTACAAGATCTTTGCGAAGATCTTGGAGAATCCCATGAAGAGAGTTTTGGGTAGTCTTTTGGAAGAGGGGCAGTTCAGTGTGCTGGGGAGGAGTATGCATACAGGGCATTATAGAATAAGGGATATTATTGAGAGGAGAGGGGGAGGCGGTGTTATCAGCTTGGATTGAGAAACCGCTTATGATAGGGTGAAGAGAGGGATGTTGTGGAAGATTTTGGGGTTGGCAGGGGTTTAGGGAGGAGGTGGTAGGTTGGGTGAAAATGCTTTATGAAGGGGCACAGTTTCAGATTCAGATTAATGGGATGTTAGGGGAGGGTGTGAGCATGGGTAGGGGACTGAGGCAGGGTTGTCCTGTATCTCAGCTTCTCTTCGCATGTCTTCAGAACCCCTTTTATAGGTTGGTAAGGGAGGGGGGTGTGGGAACAGGTAGAGGATCCAAGGTTGGCCCCCGGAATTGTGGGTTGCGTAGATGACACCACGATTCTGGTGGGCGGCGAGGAGGGTTTAGCCAATGTGGATAGGATTGTCAGGTTTTTTGGGAAAGCTACGGGGATGGGGGTCAATAGAATGAAGTCCAAGCTGATGGAGGTAGGCACGTGGGTGGGAGTGGCATTGGGGAGGGGGTGTGGGTGGATTTTAGTAGACAGGCTTAAGATTTGTGGGATAACTTTTGCTAGGGATGTTCAGGAGGCACGAAAGATTAATTCAGCGGAAGTGGTGGATGCTGCCATAACAAGGATGGGGGGTGGAAACCAGGGGAGGTAACTCTTTTGCAGAGAGCTATAGTTATTAATATGCTCATTTATAGTAGGTTGTGGTTTGTGGGTGCGATATACCCCCTTTGTGATGAGGACATTCTTCATTTGCAAAGGAAACCTTTAAGGTTTTATTTGGGCATATGGTAGGCATTGGTTGCATCAGGATGTAGTTATGGCGAAGGTGAGGCTAGGGGGCTTGGGATTGATACCTTTGCGTCGTAGATTGTCAAGGTCTGGGGTGGGGGCACTGGCAACTGCAGTGGAGGGAGCTGTTAGGGCTTTAAACTAGAAATAGTTAGTGGTATGGGTTTTGGGGGAAAACCCATCCCTTTTCCCCCCATCAAAACCCTTTTCCCCAAAACCCAAGCTAAAACACCGCCCCCCCTCCCTCAATAATATTTTTTATAATGCCCTGTATGCATACTCCTCCCCAGCCCCTAACTCCCCCTTTTTCCCCAAAAGCCCCCCCCAAAAAATTTTTAGGGGATTTTTCCAAGATCTTCGAAGATCTTGAATAAAAAAAGGTTATAGCCCCAAAACCCCCACCAGATTTTTCCCCTATCATGCCCTTGGGGACCAACACCACAATCCCCACCCGGGATTCCCCCCAAACTGCTGAAACACCTCCTTCACACCCTTCCCCGGCCTAAAAAGGGACTTTTTTCGAATCTTAAGCCAAGTATAATGGGCTGAGACATCATCAGACGTACCCCAGACTCGAATTAATGATGATCCTCGACCCCTGATATTTACCCACAATGGCGTCATTGCTCCCCCGGGTGTTTAGTTTAACGAAGACCCTTTCCCGGGCTCCATTCGGGGAAACACCATATTTTCTTCATTCGGGATCTTGAAGGTGCCCCTAATAATCAAGGGCAGTAGCACAAAAACCCTTTTTGGGTAAATAGCCCCTGTAGAATCTCAGTACAGACTGTTTAACTCTGCGTCGATACTGAGCCACCTTTTTTTAAAAAAACAAAGCTTTGTGAACTGCCACCAGGGACCTGAGCGCTCACCCCCACCACGAAGGCTGGGCGGGTCACCTAGGGGGACTAGCCCCGAAAAAAAAAAAAAATCACTCCCTACGAAAAAAAAAAACTTGGGGGGGAAAAGAACACCCCCTCAAAAAAACAGAGGCCCCAAAAGAGTACTTGAGATCATAAAAAGTTCATGGGCCCAAGACTGTTAAACCCCCCCTCCCAGCATACATGGGGATTACCAATAGCCCCGGGTTGTATTCAAGAAGGCGCTGGACAAGCACCTAAAGTCACTACCTGACCAGCCGGGCTGTGGTTCTACGTTGGTTTACGTGCCCCAAAACAGTCACCTGGTTGATCGGCCATGATCCACCATAGGCCTGGTCACAGACCGCCCACGGGGGCGTGGACCCCGAAACCCTCTTCAGGTATCCCGGGGGAAAGCTGGCCCCCCCCAAAAGATCGGAGGGAAAGATATTCCTCGGTGGAAACTTCCAATGTTTTTGATGAGTTTCTAAAATGAAAGAAGCACCAACGAAGCAACGAACAGGACGACTCAACGAGGAGTCAAAACGATGAAAAACCCAAAAGAAACCATAGAACGGGGGGGGGAAAACCCATGGTAAAATAATATTTTATTTCTCCAAGTACATATACATGTAAGTGAGTCAAAACACCAGGGCAGTGCTGTTCGTTGGGTTTTTTATTATCCCCCTACCCATCCTTCACTGGCCAGCTTGCTACAAGGACTGAAAACTGGTCTGGAGTTTTAGGACCCTGCCATCAAGACGAGGGAAAAGGGGAGTTCCTGAGGAAACACAAAAAAATGTCCATTCTTGTATTAAGGGGTTTGCAAAAAGGTACAGGAAAAGGAAGAAAAGGGGGTTCATGTTTGCATTCCTTACGATAATAGGGACTTTATAGACAGAATGAGTTATATTCTAACTGGAAGCGGGAATGAACCTATTGTTTAAAGAGTGTGTTAGTGAAAACCATATCAGGAAGGAAAGAAGCGAGGGTTAATAAAAACCCGTTCAAGAAGGCAATCAGTGTTATTAAAAATAGGCGTGATATATTTGTGATACGAGGTATTTTTCCCAAAAGGGGGAAAAATTGGAAGAGTGGCTCTCCAAAAGTGGGGTGAATAGGGCCCGTAAGTACTGTGGGGCACCATCTGTGTGGAAAAAAACCCATATACAGTTCAGGACATTTATTAAAAGGGGAAAAAATTTTCCCACAGTTAATTTTTTCCCGTCCCAATACAGAGATATTGATTGACTGAGTCGTGGAACGTTGCCCTGACACGGGGCTTAATCATAACATGACCCTCTGAGGATCTCAATATGTTAATATAATTCCCGCTGTTCTTTTGGTCGCGATCGGGTCTTGCTTTTAGTCCCCCTTCGTTCCACGGCAAAATATTTGATGTACAACAAGGGGGGGGGGGCCCTCATGCCCCCCTTTTTGGGGCCCGTGTTGAGTGGTCTCGTAAATTTAAAAAAGAGCTCTGTTTTTTCCATCATGCATATGTTCCGAACGTCTTCCAATACACACACAACCCACACAAAAAGAGAGGAGCTTATCGATGAAGCGGTGATCGTCGACATCATTTGATGTCTCAGAGGTAATATGGGATGTCCCGGTCTGACACTGTTTAGAAAACTGTCATATTGATAGCCCCCTTTGATACCCCCGTCCACAGATGATAGGTGTTCTCAAGTTTGTTACTTTTTCTTTATTATGTTCCTAAACCCCCTGTAATCTGTTAAGTGAAAATCTGGGAAAATTTTTTTTGTCCCTACTGTCATACTGTCCAGATAACAGGTTGGGGGAAAAAAACAACACCCGGGGGCTTTATTTCAGAACGTTTTTTCCCCCGGTTTTTTTCACCCCTAATAAAAAACATGAAAAAGGAGTCTCTTATGGGGAGCAAGTGAGGTGGAAGAAGTGGGCATGCAGCAACAGTAGTTGTAGTGGTCACGTGATGGCGAGGCTCACTGTGGGAAAAGGGGGGGTTTTTTGTGTCATGAAATATTATCACATTATTGATAGTATACTCTACCCACAAGAAGGGGTTGGACGGCACCAAAGTCATTTCCTGACCAGCCGGCGTGGGTCGTACGTCGGTTTACTTTTTTGGGTTTTTTTAGGCCTTGATCCACGTGAGGCTTGGTCACAGACCGGGCCGCGGGGGGCGTTGAACCCCATCATCCCCCCCCCCGATACTCCAGGGATACTTTCTCCTTCTCTAGCGCACTTAAATTTCGGCCCTCTTTACACCTTTTGGGTGAACCAATTTTCGTTCTGGGTGTGTGGGGTGTGTGAGAGAACGGGGGGGGGGGGGGAAACGGGGGAAAAAATTGACCCCAGTTAAGACTTACCACGGGCCCTCCATGACCTTTAGTTATCATCTGGGTCAGTTACGACCAGTGGTATCACCTGTGTCCCCGTGGTGCTACCTTTTGGGGGGCCTGTTGTGTCACCTGGGCGTATCACCTGTCACCCGGGTGTACCTTTTGTCCCCGTGGCGCCCCCGTGGTGTCATTTGTGGTGCCACCTTTTGGTGTCACTTGTGGCGCCCCCAGTCACCTGTGGTGCTACCTTTGGGGTCACCTGTGGTGCCACCTGTGGTGTCACCTATGGTGCTACCATGGTGTCACCCCTGGTGTCACCTGTGGTGTAAACTGGGATGCCACCTGTGGTGTCACCTGTGGTGTCACCCGGGGGGGCACCTGGGTGCTAACTTTGGGGTCACCTGTAGTTCCCCATAGTGTCACATGGTGCCCCCCTGGTGTCACCTGTGGTGTTAAAAAGGGCAG
>WNWK01040991.1:0-16686 GCA_009830355.1 Cherax destructor
GGTTGGGGGTTGAGGTATCACAGTGGGCGCCGTGACGAGCGGTGTCCCGCAGGGGCGTCCTAGGACCAGTGTTATTCCTGGTATATGTAAATGACATGACGGACGGGATAGACTCAGAAGTGTCTCTATTCGCGGATGATGTGAAAATAATGAAGAGAATCACATCGGAAGAGGACCAGGCGGGGCTGCAAACAGACCTGGACAAGCTCGACATCTGGTCTAGCAGTTGGCTTTCGAATTCAATCCTTCCAAATGCAAAGTCATGAGGATCGGAGAAGAGCAAAGAAGACCGCTGACAGAGTACAAGCTAGGCGGACAAAGGCTACAAACCTCGGCAAAGGAGAAAGCCCTTGGAGTGAGTATAACGCCAAGCATGTCTCCGGAGGCACACATCAACCAGATAACTGCGGCAGCATATGGGCGTCTGGCAAACCTTAGATTAGCGTTCCGTTACCTTAACAAGGAATCGTTCAAGACACTGTATACCGTATACGTCAGGCCCATACTAGAATATGCAGCACCAGTCTGGAACCCACACCTGGTCAAGCACGTAAGGAAACTAGAGAAAGTGCAAAGGTTTGCGACAAGGTTAGTTCCACAACTCAGGGGTCTGTCTTATGAAGAAAGATTGAGGGAAATAGGACTAACAACACTGGAGGAAATAAGGATCAGAGGAGACATGATAACGACATACAAAATACTGCGGGGAATTGACAAGGTAGATAGTGACAGGTTGTTTCAGAGAGGGAACACAGAAACAAGGGGACACAACTGGAAGCTGAAGACTCAGATGAGTCAAAGGGATGTCAGGAAACATTTCTTCAGCCACAGAGTAGTCAGGAAGTGGAATGGACTAGAGAAAGATATAGTGGAGGCAGGAACCATACATAGTTTTAAGACAAGGTATGATAAAGCTCATGGAGCAGGGGGAGCAGAGACCCAGTAGCAGACAGCGAAGAGGCGGGCCAGGAGCTGAGTCTCGACCCCTGCAACCACAATTAGGTGAGTACACACACACACACACACACACACACATACACACACACTGTAATAATTGGGGTTCTATTGCACATGCAACGACACACTGAAATTCATGTCAGAACTGTTCTCATATGCTTCAACACTAACTTCATGATGTCACCTTCAGTGTATGTATCCACACACACTAACTTCATACTGTCACCTTCAGTGTATGTATCCACACACACTAACTTCATGATGTCACCTTCAGTGTATGTATCCACACACTAACTTCATGCTGTCACCTTCAGTGTATATATCCACACACACTAACTTTATGATGTCACCTTCAGTGTATGTATCCACACACACCAACTTCATGCTGTCACCTTCAGTGATATATCCACACACACTAACTTCATGATGTCACCTTCAGTGTATGTATCCACACACACTAAATTCATGATGTCACCTTCAGTGCATGTATCCACACACACACACTAACTTCATGATGTCACCTTCAGTGTATGTATCCACACACACTAACTTCATGCTGTCACCTTCAGTGTATGTATCTACACACACTAACTTCATGATGTCACCTTCAGTGTATGTATCCACACACACACTAACTTCATGATGTCACCTTCAGTGTATGTATCCACACACACTAACTTCATGATGTCACCTTCAGTGTATGTATCCACACACACACACTAACTTCATGATGTCACCTTCAGTGTATGTATCCACACACACTAACTTCATGATGTCACCTTCAGTGTATGTATCCACACACACACTAACTTCATGATGTCACCTTAAGTGTATGTATCCAAAACACACACACTAACTTCATGATGTCACCTTCAGTATGTATCCACACACACTAACTTCATGATGTCACCTTCAGTGTATGTATCCACACACAACTAACTTCATGATGTCACCTTCTGTGTATGTATCCACACACACTAACTTCATGATGTCACCTTCAGTGTATGTATCCACACACACTAACTTCATGCTGTCACCTTCAGTGTATATATCCACACACACTAACTTCATGATGTCACCTTCAGTGTATGTATCCACACACACAAATTCATGATGTCACCTTCAGTGTATGTATCCACACACACACACTAACTTCATGATGTCACCTTCAGTGTATGTATCCACACACTAACTTCATGCTGTCACCTTCAGTGTATGTATCTACACACACTAACTTCATGATGTCACCTTCAGTGTATGTATCCACACACACACACTAACTTCATGATGTCACCTTCAGTGTATGTATCCACATACACTCAACTTCATGATGTCACCTTCAGTGTATGTATCCACACACACTAACTTCATGATGTCACCTTCAGTGTATGTAAACCACACACACTAACTTCATGATGTCACCTTCAGTGTATGTATCCACACACACTAACTTCATGATGTCACCTTAAGTGTATGTATCCACACACACACACACTAACTTCATGATGTCACCTTCAGTGTATGTATCCACACACACCTAACTTCATGATGTCACCTTCAGTGTATGTATCCACACACACCACAACTTCATGATGTCACCTTCAGTGTATGTATCCACACACACCTAACTTCATGATGTCACCTTCAGTGTATGTATCCACACACACACACTAACTTCATGATGTCACCTTCAGTGTATGTATCCACACACACTAACTTCATGATGTCACCTTCAGTGTATGTATCCACACACACACACAACTTCATGATGTCACCTTCAGTGTATGTATCCACACACACACAACTTCATGATGTCACCTTCAGTGTATGTATCCACACACACACACACTAACTTCATGATGTCACCTTCAGTGTATGTATCCACACACACACAACTAACTTCATGATGTCACTCAGTGTATGTATCCACACACACTAACTCATGATGTCACCTTTAGGGATGTATCCACACACACACACTAACTTTATGATGTCACCTTCAGTGTATGTATCCACACACACTAACTTCATGATGTCACCTTCAGTGTATGTATCCACACACACACACTAACTTCATGATGTCACCTTCAGTGTATGTATCCACACACTAACCTCACTCTATCACCTATAATGCATGTATCCACACCCACATGTATCATGCTGTGTCATGTGTCTGCGTCTACGTCTCAGTCTACCTACTTGTCAGTCACCCTTCAAGGGCTCTGATCCCAGCAACTGGAGCTAACCTTTCTTCGTATCAAACCTGTAAGTACCCACTGAGTATACCCCAATGGGTATACTTCATTCAGTATACTCCACCCCTAAGTATACTAAAATATGCAATTTGGTATTTATACCCAGAGAGAGAGAGAGAGAGAGAGAGAGAGAGAGAGAGAGAGAGAGAGAGAGAGAGAGAGAGAGATAATGATCCAAGCATCAAAAACAGGAGAGAGTGAGTCTCACTTTCTTCGTGTAGGTGTGACTATCGTACCAGGAACTACCACGTGAATATTCAACAGGATAACAGAATATTCAACAGGATAACAGAATATTCAACAGGATAACAGGATCACAAGAGCTAGAACAACACAAGGGTATTATTGACCCGTTTCACCCCTCCCTTCCCTTCCTGTTTCCGTTTAACAGACTCTACAGGTGAAATAATACCTGTTGGCTTTAAGGTTGGAATCTGCTTTGAGGGTCCGCCTCTCTCTCTCAAGACAGTGAATCAACAGGCAATGTGAGCACGGATCCGATATCAGAAAAGTTCGTTTGAACTACATTACTTGGAAAAGGTTTCGAACTGGTGGTTCCATCTATCTACCGTTTCAATCACCACCACTCCAATCCCCAGACCATCCCCACCAGCATTACCCTTCATTGTCAGCGCCACCTTTTTCCTGGGAGGGGGTCGAACCACCGTTCGCATTAGACCCTCGACGATTTCACCCCAGGGTTCACCTACAGAGAGTCCCTCTTACCATTGTGCTGGTGATAACGAGGTGGTGACAATTGTTTCCACTGGGAATCAAAGTTGCTTCTCAACATTTCTGGCAGTCAACGGCCACTGCAGCTTTAAGTACTCATTATCTCATCTTCTACCATCTCAAACTGGAGAAAGGTCTTCAAATAAAGATACCCAGGTGTTGACACCTTATAATCCTCACAAATTTGATGTATTATGAATGAATCTAGTTTATACAATCCTGGCATTACATTATAACTGTCATCAGCATAATTTTTTCTAAAAAGTTAATTTTAATAGTTTTTTCAAACATTGTTTGCTTACATTGTTTTCCTTGTTACTACGTCCTTCTCTTGTTTTATTCAGTTATTTGGGGTGTTTAAAAACCCTCTCCCGTAAATTTAAAAGAGCACCGGAATCTTGCCCAGTTCTATCGCTTTATCAATGTTTATGTAATCCAAGTCACGATTCGGTCCACTTTTCCCCAAAATCGAGTTCATTGCAATTTATACATGGAATCTTATAAAACAACCTTCAACTTTTTGGAGATATTATTAATCATATATTTTTTTTGGACATGGAAATTTTTCAACAACACTGTTTTAAATTTTATAAAGGGAATTTTAAGGGACGTTAGGCATCATGTTAGCACCAGCGTATTCTTGGTAGAGGATGGTAGTGAAATAATGGGGAGAAACGGGTTTGGGGAAAAGCTTGGGTGGGGGAAAAGATCAACTCACAACCGCAGATATTTACCCTGTCGTTGTTCTACTCTGGTATTTTTTATAGCATTTTTTTTTCAACTTTTTTTTTGGGACAGATATTTTAAATGTCATTTTCACAATATAGAATATTGGCATTTTTTTATTAGTTTATTGGTTATGTTTAGACGTTTGGTTTTTTGACAGGGGTTAATGTGTTACCTAGTGTGTTACCTAGTGTGTTACCTAGTGTGTTACCCAGTATTTTTCGACTGCGAATTATCTTAATGTTTCTTTATATTTTTGTTTGTTTTGGTTTTTCCCCCTGTATGTTTGTATCTGTTTTCCAATGCACACACCATAAAACAAACACACCACACACACACACACACATACACCCACACACACACACATAAAACCACACACACACACACACACATACCCACCACACACACACACACCCCCACACACACACACAAAACCACACACACACACACACACACATACACACCCCCACACACACACAACACACACCCCACCACACACCCACACACACACACATACACAAGGGACAAGGGGTACAAATCTCGGCAAAGGAGAAAGACCCTTTGGGGGGAGTATAACGCCAAGCACGTCTCCGGAAATCAACCAGATAACGCCGCAGCATATGGACGACTGGCAAAACCCAAGATTAGCGTTCCGTTACCAAACAAAGGGAAACGTTCAAAACACTGTACACCCTGTACGTCAGGCCCATACTGAATATGCAGCACCAGTCTGGAACCCACACCTGGTCCAAAAAAAGAAACTAGAGAAAGTGCAAAGGTTTACGGCTAGTTCCACAACTCAGGGGTCTGTCCAGAAGAAAGGTTGAGGGGAAAAAGGACTAACAACACTGGAGGAAAAAAGGGTCAGAGGAGACATGATAACGACATACAAAATACTGCGGGGGAAACGACAAGGTAGACAGGGAATGGATGTTCCAGAGAGGGAACACAGAAACAAGGGGACAAACTGGAAGCTGAAGACCGATGAGTCAAAGGGGTGTTAAAGGAAGCATTTCTTCAGCCACAGAGTAGTCAGGAAGTGGAATAGTCTAGAGAAAGTTTATAGTGGAGGCAGGAACCATACATATTTTTTAAGACGGGGTATGATAAAGCTCATGGAGCGGGGAGAGCAGAGACCCAGTAGGGGGGACAACGAAGAGGCGGGGCCAGGAGTATATCGACCCCTGCAACCACAATTGGGTGAGTACAATTAGGTGAGTACACACACACACACACACACACCACACACACACACACACACCCCCACACACACACACACCACACACACACACACACACACACACACCACACACAAAACAACACACACACACACACACACACACACACACACCACACACACACACATACACACACACACACACACATACACACACACACAAACACACCCCACCAAAAACACACACACACCACACACACACACACACACACACACACCACACACACACACACACACACACCCCACACACACACACACACACACCACACACACACAAAATACACACACACCACACACACACACACACCCCACACACACACATACACACACACACCCACACACACACACACACCACACACACACACACACCCACACACACATACACACACACACACACACATACACACACACACACACCACACACACACACACACACACACATAACACACACACACACACACACACACACCCACACACACACACACACACACACACACACCACCCCACACACACCCCCACACACACACACACACACCACCCCACACACAAAAACACACACACACACACACACACACACACACACACACACACACCACATGGAAGAGGGAAAGGGGAAGTCAGTAGATGCGATGATGGAATATGTGACAACAATTTGCAAGGAAGCTGGGGAGAGGTTTATACCCAAGGGTAACAGGAAAAGGGAAAAAAGACAGGATGAGCCCCATGGTTCCCCCAAAAGGTGCAGGGAACCCAAAAACCAAGTGTGCCAGGGAATGGAAGAAGTACAGAAGGCAAAGAACCCGGAAATAAGGAGAGCAGTCGTAGAGCCAGAAATGAATATGCACAGATCGAAGGGAGGCCCAAAGACAGTACGGGAATGACATAGCAGCGAAAGCCAAATCTGACCCAAAGCTGCTGTACAGCCACATCAGGGGGAGAACAACAGTCAAGGACCAGGTGATCAGGCTGAGGAAGGAAGGGGGGGAGGTCACAAGAAATGACCGTGAAGTGTGTCAGGAGCTCAACATGAGATTCAAAGAGGTGTTCACAGAGGAAATAGAAGGGGCCTCCAGAAAGGGGGAAGAGGTAGGGTACACCATCAGGTGCTAGACACAATACACACAACTGAGGGGGGGAAGTGAAGGGCTGCTAAGCGAGTTTGGATACCTCAAAGGCGGGGGCCGGATAAAATCTCTCCATGGGTCCTGAGAGGGGGGAGCAGAGGAGCTATGTGTACCTCTAACAATGATCTTCAACACATCTATCGAAACAGGGAAACCACCCGAGGTATGGAAGACAGCAAATGTAGTTCCAATTTTTAAAAAAGGGGACAGGAACGTAGCACTAAACTACAGACCAGTGTCCCGGGCATTATAGCAAAGAAGGTCATGGAGAAGATAGTCAGGAGAAAGGAATGAGCTTTTTCAACGATGGCCAGCACGGTTTCAGGGACGGGGAAAACCTTTTCACAAACCTACTGGAGTTCTACGACAGGGTGACAGCAATAAAAACAAGAGAGAGGGGGGGGGTAGATTGCATATTCTTGGACTGTAAGAAGGCGTTTGACACAGTTCCACAAGGGTTTTGCAAAATTGGAGGACCAGGCAGGGGTAACAGGGAAGGCACTCAATGGGTCAGGGAATACCTGTCAGGAAGACAGCAGCGAGTCACGGTACGTGGTGAGGTGTCAGAGTGGGCGCCGGTGACAGTGGGGGTTTCCCCAGGGGTCAGTCCTAGGACCGGTGCTGTTTCTGGTATTTGTGAACGACATGACGGAAGGAATAGACTCCCCAAGTGTCCCTTTTTTTCCCAGATGATTTAAAACTGAAGGGGAAATTCCGGGGACGGGGACCGGGGAAAGAACTAAAAGGGGGTCTGGACGGGCCCAAAAACCTCCCCCCCAAAATTTTTCCTGGAGTTAAAAACCCCCCCAAGGCAAAGTTTGAAGATTGGGGAAGGGAAAAAAAACCCCCCGGGACGGGTACAGCCTAGGGGGCCAGAGACTCCCAAACCTCAATAAAAAAAAAAGCCCTTTGGGGGGGGAATATAACACCAGGTACATCCCCCTGGGCGCACATCCCCCAAAAATTGCTGCAGCATAGGGCGCCTAGCAAACCTAAGAACAGCATTCCGACATCTTAATAAAAATTTTCAGGACCCTGACACTGGACGTTAGGCCCATACTGGGTACGCAGCACCAGTTTGGAACCCACACCTGCCCAAACACGTAAAAAACCCCGAGAAAGTCAAAAGGTTTTCAACAAACTAGTCCCGGGGCTAAAGGGGGATGTCCCCCCCGGGGGAGAGGTTAAAGGGAAAACGGGGGTGACGACACTGGAGGACAGGAGGGATGGGGGGGATGATAAAAACATATAAAAATACTGGGGGGAAAATTTACAAAAATGGAAGGGAAGAATGTTCCAAAATGGGACACAGCAACAAAAAGGGGGCCCGTTGGAAGTTGAAAACTCAAGAAACACAGGATGTTAGGAAGTATTTCTTCAGTCACAAGTTGGGCCCGGGGGAAAAAGGGAAAAGTTTAGGAAGTGATGTAGTGGAGGGGAGGCTCCATACATAGCTTTAAAAAAGGGTATGATAAAGCTCATGGCGCAGGGAGTGACATATATATATATATATATATATATATATATATATATATATAGAAGGGGGAAACACTAAGCCCGCAGGGGGGAAAGGAGATAATTATCTTAGTCCAAGAAAGAATAGCTCCAACCTCCCGGGCGCTTATAAGACTAGTACTTTAGAAATACAATTTATACAAAGCACTTTTTTAAGCAAAACAAAAAAAAGAACAAACAACAAATGGACAATTTCTGTCAAAGGTCTTGTGTTGACCTTCCCTTTTTTTTTTCCTGCGGTGCTTTTCGGGGGGATTTTTTTAATTTGGGAAAAAGGGGGAATTTGTGGCTTCTCCGTCGATTTGTGGCTTTTGTGACCATTTTCCACAAAAAGGCAAAATTGAGTACCAGTTTAAGAGGGAGTTGTGACTTCTCTCTCTCTCTCTCTCTCCCTTTTTCCCCCCCCCCCCCCCCCCACCACACACATATACAAACACACACACACATACACACATACATACACACGATCAGGCACATATAACAGGAAGGGATTCAGGGGATCAGAGAATACCTGACGGGAGGAAACAATGAGTCAAGTCATGGTACGTGATGAGGTATCGCAGTGGCTGCCAGTGACGAGCGGGCCCCACAGGGGTCAGTCCAAACCAGTGCTATTTTTGGTTATGTGAATGACATTATGGAAGGGGGGACTCAGAAGTGTCCCTGTTCGCAGATGATTTAAGTTAATGAGGAGAATTGAACAGATGAGGATCAGGCAGGACTACAAAGAAACCTGTACATGCTGGACACCTGGTCCAGCAACTGGCTCGAATTTTAAACCCCCCGCCAAATGAAAAGTCATGAAGATCGGGGAAGGGCAAAAAGCCCGCAGATAGAGTATAGGCTAGGTGGCCAAAGACGAAGATCTCACTCAGAAGAAAGATTTTGGGGTGATTTAGTACTGAGAAATGGGAAGCACACATCAACCAGATAACTGCTGCGCATGGGGGCGCCTGGCAAACCTGAGAATAGCGTTCCGATACCTCAGAAAGGAATCGTTCAAGACACTGTACTGTACGTCAGGCCCATACTGGAGATGCAGCACCAGTTTGGAACCCACCCTGGTCAAGCACGAAAAGAAATTAGAAAGGGCAAAGGTTTGAAACAAGGAAGTTCCAGAGAGGGAAATGTCTTACGAAGAAAGGTTAAGGGAAATCGGCCTGACGAAACTGGAGGACGGAGGTTGGGGAAGACATGATAACGACATAAAAAATACTGCGTAGAATTGATAAGGTGGACAGAGACAGGATGTTCCAGTAGGGGACACAGAAAAAAGGGGCCCTTAAGTTGAAGACTAGATGAGTCAAAGAGATGTTAGGAAGTATTTCTTCAGCCATAGAGAGTGGAAGTGGAATAGTCGACAAGTGATGTAGTGGAGGCAGGAACCATACATAGTTTTAACACGAGGTATGAATGAAGCAGGAAGGGGAAGAACCTAGTATCGATCAGTGAAGAGGCGGGGGCCCGGAACTATGACTGACCCCTGCAACCACAACTAGGTGAGTACACACACACACCAATAAACATTCATTCAGTCCTGAAATTTCTATGAATACATTTGTTATGTTTTTATCGTAGCTTTTTGAGGTGCGAAAGAATTACATTGAATAGAATGGGAGATGCTTCTAGTGTGTTTGTTAGTGGGGGCAGTGTGTTTTTTATGGTGGCAGTGTGTTTTTTTTGGTTTTGTGGTGGTGGTAGGGGTTGGTGGTTACAGTGTGTTTGTTAGTGGTGGCAGTGTGTTTGTTGTTTTGTTTAGTGGTGGAGCAGTGTGTTTGTTGTGTGTTTTTTGGTGGAGCAGTGTTTGTTGTTTTGTTTGGGGGGTGGGGAGTGTGTTTGTTGTTTTGTTTAGTGGTAGCAGTGTGTTTGTTGTTGTGTTTAGTGGTGGGGCAGTGTGTTTGTTGTTGTGTTTAGTGGTGGTGGGGTGTTGGTGGTTTTTGTTGTTTGTTAGGGGGGCAGTATTTGTTTTGTTTATTGGTGGTGATAGACTGTTCTTGGTAATACTAGGGGTTTGTTGGTGATGCTAGTGTGTTTGTTGGTGATGCTATGTGTTTCTTTGGGGATGATAGTGTGCTTGTTTGATGCTAGTGTGTTTGTTGGTGATGCTAGTGTGTTTGTTGGTGATGATAGTGTGTTTGTTGGTGATGATAGGGGCTTGTTGGTGATGCTAGTGTGTTTGTTGGTGATGCTATGTGTTTGTTTATGATAGTGTGCTTGTTGTGATGCTAGGGGTTTGTTGGGGATGCTAGTGTGTTTGTTTGATGATAGTGTGTTTGTTTGATGATAGTGTGCTTGTTGGGGGATGCTAGTGTGTTTGTTGGTGATGCTAGTGTGTTTGTTGGGGATGATAGAGTGCTTGTTGGAGATGCTGCTGTGTTTGTTGGTGATGATAATGCTTTTTGGGATGCTGCTGTGTTTGTTTGATGCTAGGGGTTTTTGCGACACTGGCAGCTACTGAACACTGCTATGTTCTTTTGACACTGTCAGCTACTGAACACTCCATGTTCTTGCTGACACTGGCAGCTACTGAACACTCGCTTTTTCTTGCTGAAATGGGGCTACTGAACACTCCTATGTTCTTTTGACACTGTCACTACTGAAACTCGCAATGTTTTTTGCTGACACTGGCAGCTACTGAACACTCCATGTTCTTTGACACTGGCAGCTACTGAACACTCGCTATTTCTTGGACACTGGCAGTACTGAACACTCGCTATGTTCTTGCTGACACTGTCAGCTACTGAACACTCCCAAAGTTCTTTGCTGACACTGTCAGCTACTGAACACTTCACTATGTTCTTGCTGACACTGTCAGCTACTGAAAACCCGCGCTGACACTGCAGCTACTGAATTCATATGGTTGTGACACCGCTACTGAACACTCGCTATGTTTTGCGCCTTAGCTACTGAACACTGGCTATGTTCGCTGACACTGTCAGCTACAACACTCGCTATGTTCTTGCTGACACTGTCAGCTACTGAAAATCGAGCTTTTGCTGACACTGTCAGCTACTGAACACTTCACTATGTTCCGACACTGTCAGCTACTGAAAATCGCAAGTTCTTTGCTGACACTGTCAGCTACTGAACCTTCACTATGTTGTTGCTGACACTGTCAGCTACTAACACTCCTATGTTCTTGCTGACACTTCGCTACGAACACTCGGCTATGTTCTTCTGAAATGTCGCACGAACACTCTATGTTCTTTCACACTGTCAGCACTGCATCGGTTTTTCTGACATGCAGCTACTTAAATCTATGTTCTTGCTGACACTGTCAGCTACTGAACACTCGGTATGTTCTTGCTGACACTGTCAGCTACTGAACACTCGGCTATTGAACACTCGGCTATGTTCTTGCTGACACTGTCATACTGAACACTCGTATGTTCTTGCACACGTCGCTACGAACCTCGGTATGTTCTTGCTGACACTGTCAGCCCCGAACCTCGCTATGCTTTCTGACACTGTCAGCTACTGAACACTCGAAGTTTTTGCGACACTGTCAGCTACTGAACACTTCATATGTTCTTGCTGACACTGTCAGCTCTGAACACTCGCAAATTTTTTTCTGACACTTGCCGAACACTTCACTATGTTGTTGCTGACACTGTCGCTACTGAACACTCGCTATGTTCTTTCTGACACTGTCAGCTACTGAACACTCGGTATGTTCTTTCTGACACTGTCAGCTACGAACACTATGCTTGCTGACCTGTCAGCTACTGAACACTCGGCTATGTTCTTGCTGACACTGTCAGCACTTAACATCCTATGTTCTTTCTGCACGTCAGCTACTGAACACTCGGCTATGTTTTCTGACACGTCAGCTACTGCCCCGGCTTTTAACACTCGGTAGCTTGCTGAAATGTCAGCTACTGAACACTGTATGTTCTTTCTGACACTGTCAGCTACTGAACACTCGGTTTGTTCTTGCTGACACTGTCAGCTACTGAACACTCGGCTATGTTTTTGCTGACACTGTCCACCGAACCTCCATGTTCTTGCTGACACTGTCAGCTACTGCACTGGTATTTTTTGCTGACACTGTCAGCTACCGAACATCGCTATGTTCCGACACTGTCAGCTACTGAACCTCGCTATGTTCTTGCTGACCTCGCTACTGAACACTCGTAGTTCTTGCTGACACTTGCTACTGAACACTGGAGTTTTGCTGACACTGTCGCTACTGAACATCGTATGTTCTTGCTGACACTGCGCTACTGAACACTCGGCTTTGTTCTTTCTGACACTGTCGCTACTGAACACTCGCAGTTCTTTCTGACACTGTCAGCTACTGAACACTCGGTATGTTCTTTCGACACTGTCGCTACTGAACACTCGGCTATGTTCTTTCTGACACTGTCAGCTACTGAAAACCCGGCTATGTTCCGACACTGTCAGCTACTGAACACTCGGTATGTTCTTGCTGACACTGTCAGCTACTGAACACTTGTATTTATTGCGACACTGTCAGCTACTGAACACTCGGTATGTTCTGCTGACACTGTCAGCTACGAACACTGGCTATGTTCTTGCTGACACTGCGCTACTGAACACTCGCTATGTTCTTGCTGACACTGTCAGCTACTGAACACTCGCTATGTTCTTTCTGACACTGCGCTACTGAAACACTCGGCTTCTTGCTGACACTTCAGCTACTGAACACTGGCTATGTTCTTTCTGACACTGTCAGCTACTGAACACTCGGCTATGTTTTTGCTGACACTGTCAGCTACTGAACACTCCTATGTTCTTGCGACAGTCAGCTCGAACACTCGGCTATTTCTTTTGAAATGTCAGGTACTGAAACTCGCTATGTTCTTGCTGACACTGTCAGCTATGAACACTCGTATGTTCTTGCTGACACTGTCAGCTACGAACACTCGGCTATGCCCTTTCTGACACTGTCAGCTACGAACACTCGCTATGTTCTTGCCCTGTCACTACTGAACACTCGGATGCTTGCTGACACTGTCAGCTACTGAACACTCGCTATGTTCTTGCTGACACTGTCGCTACTGAACCTCGGCTATGTTCTTGCTGACACTGTCAGCTACTGAACACTCGGCTATTTTTTGCTGACACTGTCAGCTACCGAACACTGCTATGTTCTTTTCTGACACTGTCAGCTACCACACTCCATGTTCTTCGACACTGTCAGCACGAACACTCGCAGTTCTTGCTGACACTGTCAGCTACCGAACCTCGCGTTCTTGCTGACACTGGCAGTACTGAACACTCGCTATGTTCTTGCTGACACTGTCAGCTACTGAACACTCGCTATGTTCTTGCTGACACTGTCAGCTCGAACACTCGGCTATGTTCTTGCGACACTGTCAGCTACTGAACACTCGGCTAGTTTTTGCTGACACTGTCAGCTACTGAACACTCGCTATGTTCTTGCTGACACTGTCAGCTACTGAACACTCAGCTATGTTCTTTCTGACACGTCAGCTAATGAACCTGGCTATGTTCTTGCTGACACTGTAGCTACTGAACACTCCATGTTCTTGCTGACACTGTCAGCCCCCTGCAGGGGGACAGGGGATGTGAGGAAAAGTGTCCCCACCTGCAGGTGATGCTGAGGGGATGTGAGATGATAGTGTCCCACCTGCAGAGGATGCTGAGGGGGGTTTAGATGATAGTGTCCACACCTGCAGAGTGATGCTGAGGGGATGTGAGATGATAGTGTCCACACCTGCAGAGTGATGCTGGGGGATGTGAGATGATAGTGTCCACACCTGCAGAGGATGCTGAGGGGATTGAGATGAAGTGTCCACACCTGCAGAGTGATGCTGAGGGGGTGTGAGATGATAGTGTCCACACCTGCAGAGTGATGCTGAGGGGGTGTGAGATGATAGTGTCCACACCTGCAAAGGGGTGAGGGGGTGTGAAAAAAAGTGTCCACACCTGCCTACCACTGGCACCAACAACTTGACTAATCACAAACCGGGCCAGAGACTGGCGGACTGAGGGTGGTAGCCTGAATGACCCACGTGGGCTAGAGCTTCGTCCACTTTCCATTCTTCTTGTGGTCTTCATTGATGCATTGTTTACATATAAAGAGATCCATTATTTCCAAGGAAAAAATGGTGATTTTTTTTTAAAATTTTATTTCTGAACTGTTGTTATTTTTTTTCACCTCGAAAAAAGCATTAACGGACCCTTATATCCATTAGATGACATTAACTGACCCCCATATATCCATTAGATGACATTAACTGACCCTTATATATCCATTAGATGACATTAACTGACCCTTATATATCCATTAGATGACATTAACTGACCCTTTATATCCATTAGACATTAACTGACCCTTATATCCATTAAGACATTAACTGACCCTTATATATCTATATATATGATAAGGGGGAGTTGCATGATAGCTCTAGGCCTTTCGTGTTGCAGTCGACACATCATCAGGAGCTTGCAATGTTGCAGAAATTTTGCTTTTTTTTATCACTCTTTCCCGGATTATTGTAATTTTATGGAGAAAATATATATATATATATATATATATATATATATATATAAAAGAGAGAGAGAGAGAGAGAGAGAGGGGAGGAGAGAGAGAGAGAGAGGGGGGGGGGGGGGGGGGGGTGAGAGAAGAGAGAGAGAGAGAGAGAGAAAAAAAAAAAAAAAAAAAAAAAAATTAAACCGGGTAATCCAGGGTTTGGGGAAATTTGTTTAAATTATAATCGTGAGGGGCATAACCCTGCAATTCCCACCACTAAGCCCTCGCCAGGTGGTTACTGACACCAAAGGGGCCGCACCTCTAAAGACTACCATTTGGAGGCTTCCGGGGATTCCAGAAGTCTTAGAAACCCCGAGGGAGTTTTTTTTTGCTAGCTCCCTGTGATTGAGAGGCAAGGCTGGGCCACAAATGCCCCCGGGACATCTCCGAGCCACTGGTGTTTCAAACGTTAAAAGGGGTTTAAAAAAGCGTTCCACTGATGCAGGATTCCTTTAAACCCTTTTATTACCTCAGAGATTCGTCTCTTACTGCCACGACATTACAGGGGTTTCCCAAGAGGGTTCCCAGAAAAGACTTATATAAAGTCCAAAGGAAGGTCTTTAAATTGAGGCCATGAGATTTACGACCTCAAACACTTCTTAAAGTTTTTCAGACTTACAAACAGGCTTCAAGAGGCTTTTAATCATTCTTTATAAAGGCCTTAAAGGTCCCAAAAGTTTTCAATTCCCTTTTTTAGATTTAATGTTCTAGAGGATCAAGAAGAAGAAATTGAAGAAGAAAAGGGGGGGATAGAAAAAGGGAGAGGGAGAGGAAAGGGGGGGGGAGAAAAGGGGGGGATAGAAAAAAGGGAGAGGGAGAAGAAAGAGGAGGGAGAAAAAAACATGAGGTAAATATAATTTAAAATAGATTTCACTTCATTAAGGCAAGAATATAATCAACTAGAGATTTACATTTACATTTTTTTTGATGTCAACAAATTTGGGTCAAAAAATGACAACAGTTAATAGTAGAATTGAACACAAAGAACAAGAACAGAGTTAACGAAAGGACAGTTGTTAACCGAGAGTTAACGAGCAAGTACAACAGTTAACCGTAGTTAACGAACAAGTACAAAAGTTAACCGTAGAGTTAACGAACAAGTACAGCAGTTAACCGTAGAGTTAAAGAACCCGTAAAGCAGTTAGAAGCAGTTTAATTTAGCCCCCACCACTCCACGACCAAAGCTCAGTGAAATTATTTGACCTTGTTGAAGTGTACCTTTAACGACGGTGTTCCCTCTGCTCGTTCGTTAAGAGCGTAAAAATGGCAGGCTGGCAGGCGACCTTTTTTAAGATAAGAAGAGCAAAAAAAGAGCCGGTAAATTTAAACTAAAGTGGCTGGCTAACTGATATTTCCGCTGGCTAAAAAACTTTAAATCCACCTTAAGTGAATTACTTTTTTAGCCTCGGTAAAGTTGTCGTTTGTTTGTCGTCCAAACACATTAGTTTGTCGTGCTAAACACATTTTCTAATGAAACAGCCCAAGTTCTTGATGTTTAAGATTATATTTGATTTTGCTGCCGATTGTGCACAGTATATACAGCGAGTGGACGGTAGGGCAAAACACATCCATCCTGTGGACGGTAGCGCCACAACACGGGGGACAAAAGGCTTGCGGGAA
>WNWK01040992.1:0-16686 GCA_009830355.1 Cherax destructor
TAACTACTCTATGGCTGAAGAAATACTTCCTAACATCCATTTGACTCATCTGAGTCTTCAACTAACACTCTTGCTAGGAGCTAATGCTGCTGGGGATTGCAAGTTAAAACCTATGATAATTTATCACTCAGAGAATCCTAGGGCCCTAAAGAACTATGCAAAAGGTAGCCTCCCTGTTTATTATAAATCCAATTCGAAAGCTTGGATGACTACTGATCTTTTCATAAATTGGTTCACAGACTATTTTAAGCCAATGTTAATACTTTAAGGTAAGTAATAGTGTATTATGTGTGTATCTTACTTTTTATTGTGTTTTTTAATGCCTAGTGCTATTGCTAACTTAATATAAGTTAGTGTAAGCTTGTTGTCTGGCATTTATATGCATTTAGAATTGGAAAAAAATGGCATTCTGCTTTTTGGCTATGTCTGCTTTAAGGCACTAGCCTGGAACCTAACCTGCCGTATAAGTGGGGCCCTACTGTACTGTATATGCATTTTATTGCTCTAGGGTGGTTAATGTTGTAGTAGGTGGGAGTGGCCAGGCAGGATGACATACCTCCCACACGACTTTCTACAAATAAATACTTTTCACCTCTCACCCTACATTAAGACCATTAAAACTACAAATATTTTAAGGTAAGTAATGAGTGTACTGTATATGCATTGTATCACTCTAGGGCGCTTTAAGCATTGTAGTATAGTATGTGTGGGTGGGGAGGCCAAGAGGGCTACCATACATACCACACCTGACTTCTTACAGAAAATACTATTCACCTTTTGTCCTACATTAAGACTACAAATATTTTGAGGTAAATAATGAGTGTACTGTGTGTGTATTTTACTTTTTAATGCCTAGTTCTATTGCTAACTTAATATATGTTAATGTAAACTTGTTATCTGACATTTATAAATGGAAAAAAAATGGAGTTCTGCTTTTTGGCGAAGTCTTCTTTCCAGCAGTAGCCTGGAACCTAACCTGCCATATAAGTGGGGCCCTACTGTAGTAGTATGTCATTGATGTCAGCTAGGCCTGTACACCATGTACATGTACTTGTAGTAAATAAAGATATTATTTTTATTCTTATTGTAACCTGTAAAACAGTGTACAGTGGACCCCCGGTGTTCGTCCTGCTCCAAACTCTCCCTTTTATGTAAGTGTATTTTTTAAATGCTTTTATAAGTGTATTTTTGGGGGTCTAAAAGGACTAGTCTACTTCACATTATTCCTTATGGGAATAAATTCGTTTGGTAATGGCACTTGAACAGCATTCTGGAATGAAAAAATCATGAAAAACAGGGGTCCACTGTATTACTGTACTATAAGTATAAATGAAGAAGTTGAAAGTACAATAGTAATATGCATGTACAGTAGAGTACAATACATGTACACTAATTTTACTGTAATTTACAGTTTTACTTAATTTTTTGTGGTGGAGAGACTATCTTTAAACTGTCATGATCAGTAGTGGTGACTCAGCATATTTTATTCTCAATCAGAGGAGCTATAAAGGTCCACAGATGACAGTGTAGAGGATTGAGACATGGATGTTTGAGAAGATATAGACAGTTGAGGAGACATAGAATAAAAATCAAGTTTAACTCTCTCAGTGGCTGTCACGTAGAACTTTGTCTTTGAGATCAGGGTCCCTCACATATTTGTACTTCATAAGTTGAGTTTGCTCAGATAAACTATGAGTGGTAAATTTTGACCTAGATATGAGAGAATGGGTCTGTATGGTGAGTATGCACAGTATAAAATAAAATCCTACCCTCACAATGTGTGCTGGGAAAAGCAAAACTCTGGCCATGTGTTTAGTTTAAAATAGCAAGTTTGAGATGTTTTCTAGGATTGTTTTTATGGTTTGATTGGCTATTTCTTGGTATCATTTGACCAGAAATACCTTGAAATAGGGCCCAAAGTAGCAGAAATATTTGTTTTTTGCCAATTTTCATGAGGACAGGTGAAACACCCCTACATCCCCTTGTTTGTTTTATTGGTTTTGTTAGGCCCAATTTAGAGTTTGTAAACCATGAGCAATCATTCTTGGCTACATATATTTTAAAATCTGGGAAATAGAGTAATCTTCTATTTTTGTCGGATTATGAATTCAAAATGGAAAGCAGGTGTAATATAGAAGAGGCCTGGGGAAGTGATTAATGAACAGAGAAAATGTTTTAGTGCTTGGAATTTCTACATTGTTTATTTTGCACTCTCTTTTAAATTGGATTTTTTTTTTTTTTTTGTAAAATTGGCAAAATTACCTATTATTGTGCACTTTATAGGGTACAGTGGTACACTGATATTCAAAATTAATCTGTTCCAGGAGGCTGGTTTTTTTTTTAGGCTGTTCAGATAGTGAGTTGTACGAATATTGAATAAATTTTTCGCATGAGAAATAATGTAAATTGGATTAATCCATTCCAGATCCCAAAAAATTACCAATTATAAAACATTTTAAGTGAAAATATTGCTTATTTAAACCTGTACAATAATATTTGCATGCATAATATCATACATGAAAACTATAAAATCAATAAATGCATGAAATAAATGAAAATTTAACTATGTACTTTACTGAGGAGCGCTGTTGGTCTAAGAGGAAGGTGGAGAGATGTTAGTGTTTGGAAAGGTTGTCACCCTCTATAAAAACATCAGGTAACTGCCCATCTGGTATTTTTCTCTTGTTTTATCTCTGAAGATGATGGGGATTTACTATCATTTGATTTTTTCTTTGCTAAAGAAGCTGTCCAGTGTTGTCTGCTTTTGATGACTTTTCAAATTTTTTTTAAAGTGGTCAACATCATTGTCATTGAATAGGTTAATGCTCTTATTCACAACAGTAATGTAAAGATGCAATTTTTCACCAGGCTCTGTGTTTGAGTCAAATGGTAACACAGTTCCTTAATTTTTTCCATGGAAATGTTGCCTTTACTGCTTTCCTCCTCTGAAGAAGAAGAAATTTCCTCAACCACTTTTTGCTGCTCCTTGTGCAAGTCTTGAAGTTCTTCTGTAGTGAGCTTATTTATTCACCCACCAAATTTTCCTCCAAGCCTGGAGGATGAGCAGGTGTATTGTCCATTACCAGAAGTGCCCTTAATGGTAATTTTTTTTCTGCAAGGCACTGCTTCACACTTGGGGCAAACACTTCATGTATCCACTCAGTGAAGAACTGCCTTGTTACTCAAGCTTTACTATTAGCCAACCACATTATACTGAGTTTACTTTTTATTACATTGTTTTTTCTTAAACACCCTTGGATCTTCATTGGTAGACTAGCAGCTGTTTAATATTGCAGTCCCCACTAGCATTACCACACAACAAGAGTGTTAGCCTGTCTTTCATGGGCTTGTGTCCTGGTAATGATTTTTCTTCTTGTGTGATGTAGGTTCTCTTAGGCATTCTTTTCCAAAAGAGGCCGGTTTCATCACAATTAGAAACTTGTTGAGGAATAAATCCCTCAATGTGTACATAGGTTTTAAATTCCTAACAACCTTTTCGGCCTTATCTCTGTTAGCACTGGCAGCCTCCCCATGCCTTACTACACTATGAATCCCACTTCTCTTTATAAACCTATCAAACTAAACCCTACTTTCCTTAAATTCATCATTTTCAGTACTGTTTCCTGAGGTGTCTCGCCTAAGATCACTATATAACTGCCTTGTTTTTTCACAAATTGTTGTTTCAGAAACACTGTCATAGGACAATTGTTTTTCATTAATCTACACTTACAGAAGCTTTTCCATTTCTTTAATTATCTGTGATGTTTTCACAGCAAGAATTTTCACTCCTTTCAGCACATCATCACCTTTTATTTCCTCTTTATTTTTTAATATGGACGATATAGTGGATTTTGCCATACCATATTGAGCGACCAAGTCCAACACACATGTTCCACTTTCCCACTTCACACTGAGTTTTTTTTTTACTTTAATTGTTCTCACTGATTTCTTTTTAAGCTTGTTTGGATCACTACTCTTTTTTTGGGGGGGCCATGATTACTTATTTTCAATGAAAATACAGTGGACCCCCGGTTAACGAACACCCCGAAAATCGTATAATTATGTAAGTATAATATTGTAAGTGCTTGTGGAAGTGTATTTTTGGGGGTCTGAAATAGACTAACGTATGTGACATTATTTCTTAAGGAAGTAAATTCGTTCGGTAATGGCACTTGAGCAGGCTTCTGGAATGAATTTTTTTCGTTAACTGGGGGTCCACTGTATTTAAAAAACACCACAGAATAACAAGGAAATACCAGAAAGTTTCACGGAGCTTGTACAAACAATGCTTAACGAATGAAAGCTGACAAGAGACTGAGCGTGTGATGCTTTGTTTTCGTCGGATTTCATCCAGATAGACTATTTTGTTTAGTTCGAATATCAGGATAATGTCCGGATACCAAGTCAAATTTTTCTCAAAAAAATTAGGCGAATGTTGAGTTGTACGAATATTGGGATGTACCAATATTGAGGTTCCACTGTAGTTGAAATACCTGGATGGGTGGTTTCTTGTGCTCAGTCAATAGAAGGGAAGACATATTAGCAAAATAGCTAAGAATTTGGTAGGATGGATCTGTGGAATTGACTTCAAATTGGACTCAATATGGGCGAAATTGCCAACTTAGTTAGCCCTTTCACTGTCGAGACCCCTGATCCTGAACTCACTCTCAGTGTCGAAGAATTTAAAAAAAAAAATATTTTTTCTTATGAAATGATAGATAATCTTTTTCCAATTGTAATGACACCAAAAGTACGAAATTTGATGGAAAACTTACTGAATTACGCTCGCGAAGCTAGCAGTCTCGGCGATATGTACGCATCGGCGATTTTGCCCTAGAACTCCATTTGTTCTATCAATTGAGTACAGTAGATCGTCATTTAGCACGGTAGTTACGTTCCTGAAAAAGTCGTGTTAGATAATTTTGTGTTAGATAATTTAAAGAACTTATGGGAAAAATAGGGTTACGTTCCTGGGAGTCCCCAAAAAGCCAAACAAGTTTTTTTAGACCAACAGATCTTACAAAAATAAAAGTGAATTTGTAATTGTAGATCATTATCGTGATGTATTATGTTGTTTTTACTGCTTAAGACTACAAATGTAACAAATACAGTGGTACCTCGAGTTACGATGGTCCCCAAAATCGCCCTTTTATGTAAGTTTATTTTTTTAAATGCTTTTGTAAGTATATTTTTGGGGGTGTAAAAGGACTATTCTATTTTACATTATTCCTTATGGGGATAAATTCGTTTAGTAATGGCACTTGAACAGCATTCTCAAACGAAAAAATATCGTAACTCGAGGTACCACTGTAATAGTATTTACCTTAAATTGTGGGTGCTGGTGTTTGTGGATGATTGTGAAGAGAGTGGAGAGTTATGCTGTGGCCCTACTGGGCTGAGGTGGATAGTAGAGGTTCTGGAACTGAAGTCGATGGTTGTACTGAGTGTCTAACTTTAAGTCATTCAGTAAGTCAGTCAAGTCATTCAGTAAGTCAGTCAAGTCATTCAGTAAGTCAGTCAAGTCATTCAGTAAGTCAGTCAAGTCATTCAGTAAGTCAGTCAGTAAGTCAGTAAGTCAAGTCATTCAGTAAGTCAGTCAAGTCAGTCATTCAGTCAAGTCCAGTCAGTCAGTCAGTCAGTCAGTCAGTCAGTCAGTAAGTAAGTCAGTCAGTCAGTCAGTAAGTCAGTCAGTAAGTCAGTAAGTCAGTCAGTAAGTCAGTCAGTAAGTCAGTCAGTCAAGTCAGTCAGTCAAGTCAGTCAGTTAAGTCATGTCAGTAAGTCAGTCAGTCAGTAAGTCAAGTCATTCAGTAAGTCAAGTCATTCAGTAAGTCAAGTCATTCAGTAAGTCAGTCACGTCATTCAGTAAGTCATTCAGTAAGTCAGTCAATAAGTCAGTCAGTCAGTAAGTCAAGTCATTCAGTAAGTCAAGTCATTCAGTAAGTCAGTCAGTCAAGTCAGTCAGTCAGTCAGTCAGTAAGTCAGTCAGTCAGTAAGTCAGTCAGTAAGTCAGTCAGTCAGTCAGTAAGTCAGTCAGTCAGTCAAGTCAGTAAGTCAGTCAGTCAGTAAGTCAGTCAGTAAGTCAGTCAGTAAGTCAGTCAGTAAGTCAGTCAGTAAGTCAGTCAGTCAGACAGTAAGTCAGTCAGTAAGTCAGTCAGTAAGTCAGTAAGTAAGTCAGTCAGTCAGTAAGTTAGTCAGTAAGTCAGTCAGTAAGTCAGTCCAGTCAAGTCAGTCCAGTTAAGTCAGTCAGTCACACAAACTTATGTTTACATCTTTTTATGTGTACAAAGTAACACATCATTACTGCCACAGGTTATGTCTTGTCTAATATCTTTGTTTTCTTCGTTAATTCTAAGACTTAAATGCTTACACCTTTTCTTGCCACTTTGAGCAACACTGGTATGCCTACTGGGTGTCATGATTGCTTGGCAGATACAAGATATAGTAATTTAAAGATCAAAACACAATTCATTCTCTCTCATTCTTCACAAACAGCTGGCTTTTTGACGCGTATGGAATACGAATACAGTGCACCCCCAAGTATCGTAATTAACCCATTCCAGGAGCTATTACTTAACATGAAGTTTACGAAATTCAAACCCTTATTTCCCATAAGAAATAATGTAAATACAATTAATCCGTTCCACAAAAAAATATTCACATACAAAATAATTAAAAATAATATATATATACATTTACTTACCTTTATTGAAGAGTTGCAGGCATCTGGAAGATAGGGTAATGAGTAATGAAGGTCCTCTTGGGCATTTTCTTCCAAAACAGGCCTGTTTCATCACAATTAAACACTTGTTGGGGAGGAATTCTTCAGCCTCTACGAAGGGGAATCCCCACTCCCTGCATGCCTGCTACACTCCCTGCATGCCTGCTATGCTCCCTGCATGCCTGCTACACTCCCTGCATGAATGCTAAACTCCCTGCATGAATGCTAAACTCCCTGCATGCCTGCTAAACTCCCTGCATGCCTGCTAAACTCCCTGCATGAATGCTAAACTCCCTGCATGAATGCTAAACTCCCTGCATGAATGCTAAACTCCCTGCATGAATGCTAAACTCCCTGCATCAATGCTAAACTCCCTGCATCAATGCTAAACTCCCTGCATCAATGCTAAACTCCCTGCATGCCTGCTAAACTCCCTGCATGCCTGCTAAACTCCCTGCATGAATGCTAAACTCCCTGCATGAATGCTAAACTCCCTGCATGAATGCTACACTCCCTGCATGCCTGCTAAACTCCCTGCATGAATGCTAAACTCCCTGCATGAATGCTAAACTCCCTGCATGCCTGCTACACTCCCTGCATGCCTGCTACACTCCCTGCATGCCTGCTACACTCCCTGCATGAATGCTACACTCCCTGCATGCCTGCTAAACTCCCTGCATCAATGCTAAACTCCCTGCATCAATGCTACACTCCCTGCATCAATGCTACACTCCCTGCATGCCTGCTAAACTCCCTGCATGTCTGCTACACTCCCTGCATGCCTGCTAAACTCCCTGCATGCCTGCTAAACTCCCTGCATGAATGCTAAACTCCCTGCATGAATGCTACACTCCCTGCACTCCTGCTAAACTCCCTGCATGCCTGCTACACTCACTGCATGAATGCTACACTCACTGCATGAATGCTACCACAGGGGTGCCACTAGGAAGCTTCTTTGGACCAATGGTGACTTATTTCACAGTGACAGTCACTAAACCACCAAAAAGACACCAAATGTATTGTGAATGTTTGAAAGAGCGCGCTGGGTAATGTTTCTCAATGGTAAACAACGCTTCACTGGCGGGCATCCTGCGTTCCTTCCCACAAACTGTAAGTAAGTTTATTCAGGTATACACAGATACAGTTACAAAGATTATCATACATAGCAGCATATGTGTAGAGAACCTAGGATAACCCAAAAAAGTCAGAGTGACTTATTTCCATTCTGTCGGACTTTTTTTGGGTTATCCTAGGTTCTCTACACATATGCTGCTATGTATGATAATATATGTAACTGTATCTGTATATACCTGAATAAACTTACTTACAATTTGTGGGAAGGAAAAACAAATTCCCTTTTCCTCAAAGCATAAGGATTCTTAGGCGGTATATAACCATGGGCTTACACTTGAGATCACCTGATGCATTACCGCAAAGGAGCAAGGTGAAGCGATCCGTTGCTGCCTTGAAGCCTGATGCACTTTTCCCTTGCTGACTGATATAAGTTCATGTTGGCATTTTCTTCCAGAAAACACTTGTCTTATCAGCATTAAACACTTGATGTGGCTCATAGCTACCCTCAGTAGGACTCATTGGTTTAATCCACCGCAGGTGACCGTGCGCTCAAATTTTTTTTCCCCTCCCGCGACCGTGTAATATCATTTTTACGTCGTGTTAGATAATAATGTGCCGCAATTCTTCAATCGTGCAATACCCGTAACGTGCAACATAATCTCGTGCTAAATGACGGTCTACTGTACAAGAAACTGCCCATTTACTGATTTCAACTACCCAATAAAGTGGTCAGAAATTGGCAATTTGGTCAATTTCATGCAAATTTCAAAAGATGCCAATTTCAAAATAGGGTCCAGAATAAACAATGCAGACATTCCTGGCACTAAAATAACATTTTCTCTGTCCATTATTCACATCTCTTATATTACTCTTGCTTTACATTTAGAATTTTTATTCACAAAAAATAGAAGATTTACTGTTATGCAGAGTACTGCATTATTATACACAGTAGTACCCCGAATTTCATACTGCTCCCAACTTGAACAATTAAGTATATTTTTGGGTTTCTGAAACTGACTAATGTAATTTACATTATTCCTTATGGGAACAAATTCGTTCGGTAACGGCACTTGAACAGCCTTCTGGAACGAATAAAGTATGAAACTCGGTGTACCACTGTAATTGTATAAATACTGTCAACTCATTTGTGACTGCATGTATTGGACAGTGATGTCATTTGTTTACTCATGAACATCGGCAAAAATCGAACATTTTTGCTACTTTGAGCTTAATTTCAAGGTACAGTGGACCCACGGATTACGTCATTATTTCGTTCCAGAATGCTGTTCAAGTGCCGTTACCAAACGAATTTGTTCCCATAAGGAATAATGTAAATTAGATTAGTCCTTTTAGACCCCCAAAAATACACTTACAAATGCACTTACAAAAATACACTTACATAATTGTTCGAGTTTGGAGCATAACGTAAACCGGGGGTCCACTGTACTTTTCATCATGAAACCTATCAAAATCATCTCTATTTCTGTAATATATCTTGCATTGTATCAAATGAGACCAAGAAAACTAGAATACAACCATAAATACCATACGAAAATACACCTCAAAGTCGGCATTTTAATCTCATGCACTGTGTGCTGCAGGATTTTTTTTTATACTGCGCACACTGACCATGCAGACCCATTCTCTCACATGTAGGTCTACCAGTTTTCTCCTGCTAGATTTGAAGCCGCTGGAATTTTGTGGTATTAATACGTCACCAACACTGCCTTGTAAGCTGTACCTATACGTCACTGACAGTGAAAGGGTTAATTGTACCCAGACTGCTAACTTTGTGCCTTCGTAATTCTGTAAGCTTTCCATCATGTTTCATATTTTGGTGTCATTACCTTCAGAAAAAAATTCTCTATCATTTCGTTTTTTTTTTTTTTTTTTTGAGGGGTGGGGGAAGGGGACACTGGGAGCTATATTAATATTTGCGTCTGGACATTGAAAGAGTTAAGGAATGTATCTGGCTCTATTTGTTTGGTACAATGATGCTGTTCCCTTCTGATTAATTCCCTAAAAGTGTGAAAGTTTTGATAATAGACCTGCACTTCTCTGAAAGGTCAATATATGTGACAAGAATGTACAGTATATCTCATCTCATGCAACTGACATTTCAGGTAACCTCTCAGTCTCTCTTTAATTGTTATCATCACTGTCCTGGTCTATGCTAGTACCAAGAGACTTCTGCAATTTCTGCATCATTCACTGTCTGGTAACCAGGATTGTTATCATTTTCTTCTATGCTATCATATATTTCTACATAATGCTTGTTTCTTTTGCCCTCTGAAGGGTATGATGAAATTAACTGGCCAAGACCCATCAAAGTCCAACTTGGTATAATGGTTACATAAATATTCCAGACATTAGTTAATGTTTTCTAAGGCGTCTGAGGGCAATGTGCGGTATAAATAAAATTCGGAGAATCCGTAGTTTGGAAATTAGGAGGTGTGGGGGCTGATGAGGGGTTGTTGAGGTGGTTCAGATATTTAGAGAGGATGGAATGAAATAGAATGACTTGGAGATCATATAAATCTGTAGTAGAAGGAAGGCTCAGCATGGGTCATCCTAGGAAAGGTTGGAGGGAGGGAGTGAAGGAAGTTTTGTGTGCAAGGGGCTTGGACTTCCAGCAAGCATGCATGAGCATGCTAAATAGGAGCAAGTGGAGATAAATAATTTTTATGACTTGACATGCTGTTGGAGTGTGAGCAGGGTTACATTTATGAAGGAATTCAAGGAAACCGGCAGGCTGGACTTCAGTCCTGGAGGTGGGAAGTACAGTGCTTGCACTCAGAAGGAGAGGTGTTGATATTGAAGTTTTTAACTGTAGTGTAGGAATGCCTCTGGCAAGACAGAGATGGAGTGAATGGTGATGAAAGTGTTTTTTTCTTTTCGGGTCACCCTGTCTTGGTCAGAAATGGCCGATGTGTTAATAAAAAAAAATAATAATAATAATAATGAAAACATTTTGATAGCTTAATTTTTCTACTCCACAGCTAGTTTATGGATCTTCCTGCCATCCAGATACTTCTCTTCTCAAGTTCTTTAAGAACCTTGCATAGAGACTTATCTTCAGCAGTTGCTTAACTTATCCTGATTTTAGTTTTGAAACTGATGAAGTATTACCAAGTTGACAGCCTAGTCTCTATTGCAGTGAATTCTCATTATTAAATCATGTCAGTTTATAGAGAATCCCAAATGATTAGTGGTTCAGGTTTGCCAGGAAACTCAAACTTGGAAACACAGGAGAGTGTTGACATTAACAGTAAACCATATCAGTGTTCTGAGTGTCTGAAAAGTTTTAGCCTTAAATACAGTCTTGTATTACATATGCGATTTCATTCTGATGGTCAGCCATACCAGGGTACCAAGTCTTTAAAATGTTTTAAGTATAAACAAAAGCTTAAAACACACATAAGATTTCTTACTAAAGAAAAATCATATCAGTGTTCACATTGTCAGAAATGCTGTAATTCAAAATGGAATCTCATAGCACACATGCGTGTTCACACTGGAGAGAAACCATACAAGTGTTCAGTGTGTGGGAAATGTTTCAGCCATAACCGCTCTCTTGTAACGCACATGCAATTTCACACAGGAGATAAGCCTTTTCAGTGCTCTGTGTGTCTAAAAAGGTTCGGACAAAAAGGCTCCCTTGTAGCACATATGAGGATCCACACCGGAGACAAACCTTTTCAATGTCCAGAATGTCTAATGCGATTTAGTGTAAAATGCACTCTTGTAAAACACATGCGGGCTCACACTGGTGAAAAGCCTTATCAGTGTTCAAAGTGTCTGAAATATTTTACCCAAAAAAATGGCCTGTTAACACACATGAGGATCCATACGGGAGACAAGCCATTTCCATGTACAGAGTGTCTGAAATGTTTTAGTGACAAAAGTACTCTTATAAAACACATGCATACTCATTCAGGATATAAACCATATCAGTGTCCAGAGTGTACACAGTGTTTTACGATAAAAGGCAATCTTGTGGTTCACATGAGAGTTCACACTGGTGATTCTCCATTTAAATGTTCTGAGTGTGTGAAATGTTTTAAACAGAAAAGTGCCCTTGAATCTCATATGCGCATTCATACAGGAAATAAACCATTTAAATGTTCTGAGTGTGCTACATGTTTCAGCCATAAGCATAGTCTAGTGACACATATGCGTATTCACACTGGTGATAAACCATACAAGTGTTCTGAGTGTTTGAAGTCTTTCAGACAAAAGAGTAATCTTAAAACACACATGAGAGTTCATTCAGGTGAAAAACCTTTTGAATGTTTGCAGTGTCATAAACATTTTACTGTAAAAGGAAGTCTTATAAAACACGAGAGAATTCATACGAGAGTTAAACCATACGAGTGTTCAGATTGTCAGAAATGTTTTAGTGTTAAAAGTAGTCTTGTAAACCACAAGCGAATTCACACAGGAGATAAAACATACAAGTGCCCAGAATGTGGGAAAAGTTTTAACCAAAATTGCAATCTGGGAACACACATTCATAGTCATTCAGTTGTTGAATGTTTAAAGAATGTGAAATATTTAGTGAAAAAGGCAGCATAATAAAACATAAGTATGTATTTGATGTTTATGAAAGAATCCATGTCAGTATAGTCATTGGATATAAGTTTGTGTATGCTGGGATTAACCCCTTAACTGTCAAAGCATAGATCTCCGTTGTTACTGCTAGCCCTCCAAATGTAGATCAACGTTTTATTTTTCTTGCCTGTAAATTTGGCACAATTGGCCTGAGATGCCTGGTCAGTATAGAAGGGGTCTTAACACTTATTGTGCACAGTATTAAAAATATCTGGAACCACTTAGTACCTTGTGGGAACACCTGTTCAACTGAGCACCAGCTAGAGCAAACAGCACGGCAAACACAAGGGATTCACTGATGTCATGTCATATTGACACTCCCGTTTTAAGAGGAAAGTGACGTTGACCCCGAGTTTAGTGGCTTTGAGGTGGATGTGGCCACAAGTGGTCGAGGAAATATAAAAAACACCGTCAATAATCCATGTGCAACATTTGTGCAACATCCTTTCAATTTTGGTACCACTGGTAGTGTCACCCTGCCAGATTGTCCTATAACCTATGCCCTAAGTAAAGAGAAACAATTCTGGAACGTGTAATATGTGTTCGGCAGGCTGGCTGGCCTGCTGGCTGGCTGGCCAGCTGGCTGATTGGTTGTCTCTATCTCTACCTGTCTGTATCTATCTCTGTCTGTCTGTCTATCTCTGCCTCTGTCTATCTCTTTCTCTGTCTATCTCTATCTCACAGGTACACAAATACAAATACGAGATATTAAACCAGGGAAGTGTTTTTGGGTATGCCCAAATGAGACCGAACTGTGGAATAAAATCACATTGATGTTAAAAGATGACAACATCAAATCGGCCTTCATAAAAAACATGACAGCACTCTATAACAGTTGGGAAAGTAAAAAATCTGGGCCAGATGATGCCCTGGTAGACAGTAACTGTAAGAATGGAGAAATAAATGATGGTGACCTGAAGGGGGACAGGAGCTCCAGTGGGCAAACAGGTGTAGACAAGGACACACAAAAACCAATGTTACAAACTAGCAATACCACGGTAGATAGTAAACAGGGGGATGCCCCGGGAAATACTGAAGATAAATTACCAGAAACTGATGAAGGCTCCAGTGTTAGCACTAGTGCTGAAGATAGAAACGAGACAGGAACACACCCACCAATAATGAATACAATGGGGAACACAGTCACAAAAAACCAGGGCAAACGGAAACCAGGCCTGTTTGAATATTATGCTCTTGGTATCTGCAGGCATTTAATATCTGGGAAATCAGATGGGACATGCAATTATGATCACCCCAGAAAATGCCGTGCCCATATGAAAACAGGAAAATGCAACCTCCCGTCCTGTAAGCTTTTCCACCCTGAAATGTGCCACTCATCAGTTCAGGAAAGACAGTGCTATAACTTATATTGCCAGGCATACCACCTAAAGGGTACAAGACGACACAGAACATCCAGACCATGGCAAAACTTGGGTAGCCACAGCCACTCTGGAGAGAGAGGTTTTTTAGTGCCAGGAAGGAAAAAACGCTGGCAGGAAATGACAGAAATCGTACACCAACTGCAATCATTTCTGGAGTGGAATCACAGTCAATGGCCTCCACTCCAACACAACAGATATTAGTGATAGGAAAAAAAGACCATACCACCAATACCACCAATCCAACGACATTCATCTTTGCAAATATACAGGGTCTAAAGCCAGCAACAAGATACCTTACATCCGTGGACTGCTTACAGAGTCAAATGCAATGTTTGCGGCTTTCACAGAGACCCACATAAGAGATCACTTGGACAATGAAATATGGATCCCGGGCTACAACCTATACAGATGTGACAGAGTGAACAGGCAAAAAGGTGGGGTTGGTCTGTATATCGCAGAGTCACTTATATGTTCAGAACTACTAAATGCCTCAAATGATGTAGTTGAAGTATTACCAATAAAGATCGAGAATCAAAACCTGGTCATCGTAGTTGTATACAAGCCTCCGGATGCAACGTCCCAACAATTCCAGGAACAGCTTCTGAAAATTGACCACTGTCTGGAAAATAGTCCAGCTCCTGCCCCCAACATCTTGCTCATGGGGGATTTCAACCTAAGGCACCTAAAATGGAGGAATATTGCAAACAATGTGGTAGCAGAGATAACACCAGGAGGCAGCAAAGATGAAAACACGCACACACATGAACTTTTAAATCTCTGCACCAAATTCACCTTAAACCAGCAAATAGTAGAGCCTACAAGAATAGAGAATACGCTGGACCTCATCTTCACCAACAATGATGATCTGATATGAAATGTCATCATATCAAAAACAATATACAGTAGAACGTCATTTAGCACGATAGTTACGTTCCTGAAAAAGTCGTGTTAGATAATTTCGTGTTAAATAATTAAAAGAACTAATGGGAAGAATAGGGTTACGTTCCTGGAAGTCCCCAAAAAGCCAAACTAAGTTTTTTTTAGACCAACAGATCTTACAAAAATAAAAGTGAATATGTAATTGTAGTTCATTATCGTGATGTATTATGTTGTTTTTACTGCTTAAGATTACAAATGTAATAGAAATAATAGTATTTACCTTAAATTGTGGGTGCTGGTGTTTGTGGATGATTGTGAAGAGAGTGGAGAATTATGCTGTGGCCCTACTGGGCTGAGGTGGATAGTAGAAGTTCTTGAACTGAAGTCGATGGTTGAACTGAGTGTCTAACTTTAAGTCAGTCAAGTCAGTCAGTAAGTCAGTCAGTCAGTCATTCAGTAAGTCAGTCAAGCCATTCAGTAAGTCAGTCAAGTTATTCAGTATGTCAGTCAAGTTATTCAGTAAGTCAGTCAAGTCATTTAGTAAGTCAGTCAAGTCATTTAGTAAGTCAGTCAAGTCATTCAGTAAGTCAGTCAAGTCATTCAGTAAGTCAGTCAAGTCATTCAGTAAGTCAGTCAAGTCATTCAGTAAGTCAGTCAAGTCATTCAGTAAGTCAGTCAAGTCATTCAGTAAGTCATTCAGTAAGTCAGTCAAGTCATTCAGTAAGTCAGTCAAGTCATTCAGTAAGTCAGTCAAGTCAGTCAGTCAGTCAAGTCAGTCATTCAGTCAGTCAGTCATTCAGTCAGTCAAGTCATTCAGTCAGTCATTAAGTCAGTCAAGTCAGTCAGTCAGTCATTCAGTCAGTCAAGTCATTCAGTCAGTCAAGTCATTCAGTCAGTCAGTCAGTCAGTCACACAAACTTATGTTTACATCTTTTTATGTGTACAAAGTAACACTTCATTACGGCCACGGGTTATGTCTTGTCTAATATCTTTGTTTTCTTGTTAATTCAAGATCAAAACACAATTCACTCTTATTCTTCACAAACACAGCTGGCTTGTAGCCAGGACTTCTTGACGCGTATGAAATACGTACGAATGCTGGGATGGTGGGGTCCGGGGTGGCTGGGGAAGGCGGGTGGTGTCTGCTGAACCACAACAAGACGTCTGCTTGTGAGAATGGTTATTTGTTTTTCCTTCCCACAAACTGTAAGTAAGTTTATTCAGTTATACACAGATACAGTTACGAAGATTATCATACATAGCAGCATATGTGTAGAGAACCTAGGATAACCCCAAAAAGTCAAGGTGACTTAGTATTAACATTGACTGACTTTTTTTGGGTTATCCTAGGTTCTCTACACATATGCTGCTATGTATGATAATGTATGTAAATGTACTCACCTAATTGTGGTTGCAGGGGTCGAGACTCAGCTCCTGGCCCTGTGTATCTGAATAAACTTACAGTTTGCAGGAAGGAAAAACAAATTCCCTTTTCCTCAGAGTATGAGGATTCTTAGGCAGTAAATAACCATGGGCTTACACTTGAAATCACCTGATGCATTACCGAAAAGGAGCAAGGTGAAGCGATCCTTTGCTGTCTTGAAGCCTGGTGCACTTTTCTCTTGCTGACTGATATAAGTTTGTGTTGGCATTTTCTTCCAAAAAACACTTGTCTCGTCAGCATTAAACACTTGATGTGGCTCATAGCCACCCTTAGTAGGACCGCCACTGACTCAATGGTTTAACCCACCGCGGGCGACCGCGCGCTCAAAATTTTTCCCCTCCTGCCGAACCGTGTAATATCATCTTTACGTCGTGTAAGATGATAATGTGTCGCTAAACAAACAAACAAACAAACAAATTTTATTTCATTGCAGATTACATGGGTATCAGAAGTTACAATGTAAATTGAGTGCAAGGAGAGCCACTGACATGCCATGGCATTAGGGGCAGCTTATTCTAGTCCTTAAAAACTATGTACTTAATATTAGAGAAATTTATTGAGTTTATTCTAGTTAAAAA
>WNWK01040993.1:0-16686 GCA_009830355.1 Cherax destructor
GCGGGGGGGCGGCAACGGGGGCAGAGGGCGGCGGCAGCAGCAGCGGAACGCAGCAGCGCGCGCAACGGCACGGCAGGCGGCAGCAGGGCGGCGGCGGAGCGCAGCAACGGCAGCAGCGCAGAGCACGGCAGCGGCGGGGGCAGGGAGCAGCAGCGGCAAGCAGCAGCGGCGGCGGGAGCGGGAGCGGCGGCGGCGGCAGCGGCAGCGGGGGCGGCGGCAGCAGCAGCAGCGGCAGCGGGACGGCGGGGGGCGGCGGCGGCAGCAGCGGCAGCAGCGGCGGCGGCGGCGGCGGGAGCGGCGGCGGCAGCCCGGGAGCGGCAGCGGCGGCAACCGGCAGCGGCGGCAGCGGCGGCGGCGGCGGCGGCGGGAGCGGCGGCCCGGGCGGCGGGGGCAGCGGCAGCAGCGGCGGCAGCGGCAGCAGCAGCGGCAGCAAGGCGGCAAACAGCGGCAGCAGCAGCGGCGGGGGCGGCAGCAGCGGCGGCAGCAGCGGCAGCAGCGGCGGCGGCAGCGGCGGCCGGCAGCAGGGGGCGGGGGCGGCAGCGGCAGCAGCGGCGGCGGCGGCACGGCAGCGGGGGCGGCAGCGGCGAGCGGCAGCAGCGGCGCGCGGCGACGGCAGCAGGGCGGCGGGGCATCCTGGCACCCCAAGACCATTCCTGGCACCCCAAGACCATCCCTGGCACCCCGACACCATCCCTGGCACCCCAACCACCATCTCTGGCACCCCAACACTATCTCTGGTCCCCAACACCATCCCTGGCACCCCAACACCATAGCACATCCTCAGGGTCGTATGTCACCATCCTCAGGTCGTGTCACCATCCTCAGGGTCGTGTATCTGATCAAGTGTTTACAGTGCAGTGATGAGTGGCTGAATTTTCATGAATTTGCTGCCCATGATCCGAGGAAGAGGAGGCATTCTGCCCTCTGTTGGAACGATCATATTCCCTCTCATTCTCCAGGACCCCTACCAGTTTGACGCTACCTGTGAATATAAGAGACATAAAATGGAGGAACGCTGCAGAAGGCCTACTGGCCCATACAAGGCAGGTCATATCAAAACCACCACTACCCAAAGCTAGCACCCAATGCTATTACTACTACTACTGCTACTACTACTAATAATAATAATAAATCTTAAAAATAATTATAATTATTATGATAATTATCATTATAATAATCATAAAAATAATTATTATTATTATTATAATAAATAATTATTATTACAATAACAATAATAATAATAATACGATAGATTTAATATACTGGAGGAGGAAGTACCGGGAGGTGAATTTATGTAAGAATGGTGAGAGGAGGTGTCTAAGGCGAGGTGAAGGCCACCACAGTTGAGGTGGGGAGGTGTACTCTCCTATCTGTGGAGGCAGGGGTCGATTCACAACTCCTGGTGTGTTGAGGGCATCCAGTGGAAAGAACACAGAAGTTCATCGATGGAGGCAGGGCAGGGTATACCAGTGTAGTGGTGGTAGCAACGCTGTTGAATGGGCGTGAAGTATGGGTTTGAGCGTTGCAGCGAGGAGGCAGTAGAGAGATGTGTCTGAGAGAAATGTAAGTGTATTTGAGTACACATAAAATTACATAACCTTATCATACATAACAGTGTATGTGTAGATCATCCAGGATAACACAACAAACTCAGTGACTTATTTTCTTTGGGTTCCTTGTGTCATGTAAATATTATGTAGAGAACTGGGTGTTTGGAGATGAGGTGTGGGGTTATGGTTTGTGTTATTCAGAGGCTGAGGAGGGGTTGTTGAGGTTGTTTGTGCATTAAAAAGGATGGAGCAAAATAAGATGACTAAGAAGGTATATAAATATGGTGTAGAAAGATGAGAAGGCGGGATCGTCCCGGAAAGGATGGAAGAAGGGGATAGAGGAGGGTTTGTGTACTATAGGCTAGATCATCCAGCAGGTGTGTGTGTAAGAGTGTAAGAGTGGACACAAGTGTTTTGTATGACTTGACGTGCTGTTGGAGTGTCACCAAGGTAATATTAATGAAAAAATGGTTATAATAATATCCATTAATTTTAAAAAAAGGGTGGAGGGTAAGCCAGTGGAAAGGGCTTCGGTTAGATGACAAAAGCTCCAGTGGCGGGTCATCATATGACTAAGACCCGCGTCAGGAAACACTTGTCCTGTTTCCTGACAAATTTTACCTAACCTAACCTAATATTTATGAAGGGATTCAAGGAGTCGGTTAGCTGGACTTGAATCCCTGGAGGTGGGAATACAGTGTCTGCACTCTGAAGGAGTGGAGTGGGACATACAGTGTCTGCACTCTGAAGAGGTGCAGGTGGGAAAATACAGTGTCTGCACTCTGAAGGAGTGGAGGTTAGGACGGCCAGTGTCTGCACTCTGAAGTGCAGGTGGAAAGCTACAGTGTCTGCACTCTAAAGAGGTGGAGGTGGGAAGTACAGTGTCTGCACTCCGAAAGGAGTGGAGGTGAAGATACAGTGTCTGTACTCTGAAAGGAGTGGAGAGTGGGAAGTACAGTGTCTGCACTCTGAAGGGTGGAGGTGGGACATTACAGTGTCTGCACTCTGAAGGAGTGCCCAGGTGGGAAAGCCAGTGTCTGCACTCTGAAGGAGTGGAGGTGGGAAGAATACAGTGGCTGCACTCTGGGAGGAGGTGGAGGTAGGAGTACAGTGTCTGCACTCTGGTGGAGGTGGAAAATACAGTGTCTGCACTCTGAAGGAGTGGAGGTGGGAAATTCACAGTGTGCACTCTGAAGGAGTGGAGGTGGGACATGCAGTGTCTGTGCACTCTGAAAGAGTGCAGGTCGGAGGAAAATCTGTCTGCACTCTGAAGGGAGTGGAGGTGGAATACAGTGTCTGCACTCTGAAAGTGGAGGTGGGAAGTACAGTGTCTGCACTCTGAAGGAGTGGAGGTGGGAAATACAGTGTCTGCACTCTGAAGGGAGTGGAGGTGGGAAGCTGATGTCTGCACTCTGAAGGAGTGGAGGTGGGACATGCAGTGTCTGCACTCTGGAAAGTGCAGGTGGGAAATACAGTGTCTGCACTCTGGAAGAGTGGAGATTGGGAGAGTACAGTGTCTGCACTCTGAAGGAGTGAGGTGGGAATACAGTGCCTGCACACTCTGGAGGAGTAGGTGGGAGGTGATGCAGTAATCTACCTCTGGAGGAGGAGTGGAGTGGGAAGTACAGTGTCTGCACTCTGGAGGAGGGAGTGGAGGTGGGAAGTACAGTGTCTCTACACTCTGGAGGAGGGTGGAATTGGAAGTACAGTGTCTGCACTCTGGAAGGGTGAAGACAGAATGCAGTGTCTGCACTCTGGAGGAGAGGTGGAGGGAGGGAAGTACAGTGCTGCACTCTGGAGGAGTGGAGGTGGGAGTACAGTGCCTGCACTCTGAAGGAGTGGAGGTGGGAAGTACAGTGTCGTCACTCTGGAAGGAGTGGAGGTGGGAAGTACAGTGTCTGCACTCTGAAGGAGTGGAGAGGTGGGAGATACAGTGTCTGCACTCTGGAGGAAGAGGTGGGAAGTACAGTGCCTGCACTCTGAAGAGTGGAGGTGGGAGTACAGTGCCTGCACTCTGAGGAAGGAGTGGAGGTGGGAGAATACAGGTACCTGCACTCTGAAGGAGTGGAGGTGGGAAAACCAGTGTCTGCACTCTGAAGGAGTGGATGTGGGAAGTACAGTGTCTGCACTCTGGAGGAGTGAAGGTGGGAAATACAGTGCCTGCACTCTGAAGAGAGGAGTGGAGGTGGGAAGTACAGTGGCTGCACTCTGAAGGTGGAGTGGGAAATACAGTGTCTGCACTCTGGAGGAGGAGTGAAGGTGGGAAGATACAGTGCCTGCACTCTGAAGAGGTGGAGGTGGGAGGCCACAGTGGCTGCACTCTGAAGGAGTGGAGGTGGGAAAATACAGTGCCTGCACTCTGAAGGGAGTGGAGGTGGGAGGCCAGTGTCTGCACTCTGAAGGAGTGGAGGTGGGAAGTACAGTGCTGCACTCTGGAAAGGAGTGGGGGTGGGAAGTACAGTGCCTGCACTCTGAAGGAGTGGAGGTGGGAAGTGCAGTGCTGCACTCTGAAGGGTGGAGGTGGGAATACAGTGCTGCACTCTGAAGGGTGGGTGGGAATACAGTGCTGCACTCTGGGAGGAGTGGAAAGGGGGAAGATACAGTCCTGCACTCTGAAGGGAGTGGAGGTGGGGAAATAGTGCCTGCACTCTGAAGGAAAGTGGAGGTGGGAAGGTAAATGCCTGCACTCTGAAGGAGGGGGGAGGTGGGAAGTACAGTGTCTGCACTCTGAAGGAAGTGGATGTGGGAGGCTGTCTGCACTCTGGAGGGTGAGGTGGGAGAGTCAGTGCCTGCACTTGAAGGAGTGGAGGTGGGAAGTACAGTGCTGCACTCTGAAGGAGTGGAGGTGGGAAGTACAGTGCCCGCCTCTGGAGGAGTGGGAAAGGGGGGAAGTACCAGTGCCTGCACCCCTGAAGGTGGAGGTGGGAAGTACAGTGCTGCACTCTGGAAGGAGTGGAGGTGGGAATACAATGCCTGCACTCTGAAAAGTGGAGGTGGGAAGTGCAGTGCCCGCACTCTGAAAAAAGAGTGGAGTGGGAATACAGTGCCCGCACTCTGGAAAGGGGTGAAGGTGGGAAGTACAGTGCCTGCACTTGAAGGGTGGAGGTGGGAAGACAGTGCCTGCACTCTGGAAAGGGGGTGGAGTGGGAAATACAATGCTGCACTCTGGGGGGTGAAAGGGGGGAAATACAGTCCTGCACTCTGAAGGAAGGGGGGAGGTGGGGAAAAAAAAGTGGCTGCACTCTGAAGGAAGTGGAGGTGGGAAGGCTCCAGTGGCCCGCACTCTGAAGGGTGGAGGTGGGAAGTCAGTGCCTGCACTCTGAAGAAGGTGGAGTGGGAAGTACAGTGCCTGCACTCTGAAGGAAGTGGAGTGGGAAATGAGTGCCCGCCCTCTGAAGGAGTGGAGGTGGGAAGTACAGTGCCTGCACTCTGGAGGGTGGGGGTGGGAAACGTGCCTGCACTCTGAAGGAAGGGGGGAGGTGGGAAGTACAGTGCCTGCACTTTTTGAAAGTGGAGGTGGGAAGTACAGTGGCTCCTCTGAAGGAGTGGGGGGTGGGAAGTACAGTCCTGCACTCTGAAAGGGAGTGGAGGTGGGAAATACAGTGGCCCGCACTCTGAAGATGGGTGGGGAAAACCAGTGTTGCACTCTGAAGGAGTGGAGGTGAAATACAGGGCGCACTCTGGAGGGTGAAAGGGGGGAAGACAGTGCCTGCACTCCCGAAGGAAAGGGGGAGGTGGGGAAGCAGTGGCCCGCACTCTGGGAAGGAGTGGAGGTGGGAAGTACAGTGCCTGCACTCTGAAGGAGTGGAGGGAATGAGTGCCTGCACTCTGAAGGAGTGGAGGTGGGAAGAACAGTGCTGCACTCTGAAAGGAGTGGAGGTGGGAGTACAGTGCCTGCACTCTGAAGGAGTGGAGGTGGGAGCAGTGATCCCGACTCTGAAGGAGTGGAGGTGGGAAGTACAGTGCCTGCACTCTGAAGGGAGGTGGGAAGTACAGTGCCTGCACTCTGAAGGAGTGGAGGTGGGAAGTACAGTGCCTGCCTCTGGAGGTGGAGGTGGGAAATACCCCGTGCCTGCACTCTGGAGGAAAATGGAGGTGGGGAACAGTGGCTGCACTCTGAAGGGAGTGAGGTGGAAGGACAGTGCCCGCACTCTGAAGGAAGTGGAGGTGGGAAATACAGTGCCCGCACTCTGAAGGAAAACGACTGTTCATCACCAGTCAAAGGTATCATCTGGGTCAGTGACTCTGGTAAAGTGTAGGACTGTGATTGTGCTAGTTTGTGATGGAGTCATCAGTTGGAACTTGCCCGTGTGTGTGATTGTAGCCTCATCTCTCACACACAAAACTAACGTCGTGCTAGGTTTCGTTATCAGATGGACAGCTTCAGTACTCCATCCCTGGGCGTTATCAGCCGCAGCTCAATTAACGTATCGTATCGTTAGAATTAAATACACGAGGTGACCATTGCGTGGTGACCGGGGCTGCTACAGCTACACCCAATACTACCTGGTAAGTCAAGCTAGTCGGTTGCTAGTTCTTGCTAGTAGTTGCTGGTCGCTACCGTGATTGTTAGTTCTTGTAGTAGTTGCTAGTGCTTACCGTGCTTGTTAGTTCTTGCTAGTAGTTACTAGTGCTACCGTGCTTGTTAGTTCTTGCTAGTAGTTACTAGTGCTACCATGCTTGTTAGTTCTTGCTAGTAGTTACTAGTGCTACCATGCTTGTTAGTTCTTGCTAGTAGTAACTACTGCTACCATGCTTGTTAGTTCTTGCTAGTAGTTACTACTGCTACCATGCTTGTTAGTTCTTGCTAGTAGTTACTAATTCTTACCAAATGTATTAGTTCTTGCTAGTAGCCTTCTGCTACCATGCTTGTTAGGTGTGCTAGTAGTTACTACTGCTACCATGCTTGTTAGTTATTGCTAGTAGTTACTAGTGCTACCATGCTTGTTAGTTCTTGCTAAGTAGTAACTACTGCTACCATGCTGTTAGTTCTTGCTAAGTAGTTACTTTACTGCTACCATGCTTGTTAGTTCTTGCTAGTAGTTACTAGTGCTACCATGCTTGTTAGTTCTTGCTAGTAGTAACTTCTGCTACCATGCTTATTAGTTCTTGCTAGTAGTTACTACTGCTACCATGCTTATTGGTGTGCTAGTAGTTACTACTGCTACCATGCTTGTTAGTTCTTGCTAGTAGTAACTACTGCTACCATGCTTGTTAGTTCTTGCTAGTAGTTACTACTGCTACCATGCTTGTTAGTTCTTGCTAGTAGTTACTAGTGCTACCATGCTTGTTAGTTCTTGCTAGTAGTAACTACTGCTACCATGCTTGTTAGTTCTTGCTAGTAGTTACTACTGCTGCATGCTTGTTAGTTATTGCTAGTGGTTACTGCTGCTACACCATGTATTAGTTCTTGCTAAAGTAGTAACTACTGCTACCATGCTTGTTAGTTCTTGCTAGTAGTTGCTAATGCTACCATGCTTGTTAGTTCTTGCTAGTAGTTACTACTGCTACCATGCTTGTTAGTTCTTGTAAGTAGTTACTAGTGCTACCATGCTTGTTAGTTCTTGCTAGTAGTTACTACTGCTACCATGCTAGTTAGTTCTTGCTAGTAGTAACTACTGCTATACCATGCTTATTGGTTGCTAGTAGTTACTTCTAGTGCTACCGTGCTTTTTTTTTGGGGCCCTTTTTTTAGTTCTTGCTAGTAGTTACTATTTTTTTCCTGTTGTTAGTTCTTTTCTAAATTTTAGTGCTTTAATGGTTGTTCTTTCTAGTAGTTACATGCTACCTGCTTTTTAGTTTTTCTGTAGTTACTAGTGCTACCTGTTGTTAGTTTTGCTTTTGTAGTTACTATGCTACCATGCTTGTTAGTTCTTCCCTTTTGTAGTTACTCTACCATTTGTTAGTTCCCTTTTGTAGTTACTATGCTAATGTTGAAATTCCGTTTACCTACCTGCTTGTTAGTTCTTTTAGTAGTTACTATGCTACCCTGTTGTTAGTTCTTGCTAGAGTTTTTTTTTGGGTACCATGCTTGTTAGTTCTTTCTAGTGTTACTATGCACCATGTTTTTTTGTTCTTTCTAGTAGTTACTAATTTCAATTTTGTTAGTTCTTGCTAGTAGTTACCTTTTCTACCTTTTTAATTCTTTAGAGTTTTCTATTACCTGTTGTTAGTTCCTAGTAGTTAAATATGCTACCTGCTTTTTAGTTCTTTTAGAAAAAACTATTTCCTGGAGTTTTTTTTAGTATTCAGTCTACCTGCTTGTTAGTTCTTTAGTAGTTAAAAAATGCTACCTGTTTTTAGTTCTTCTAAAATAGTTACATGCTACCTGTTTTAGTTCTTGCTAGTTTTTTTTACCATTCTTGTTAGTTCGCTAGTAGACTAGGGTACCTGCTTGTTAGTTCTTGCTAGAGTTTCTATGCACCGTTTGGGAGTTCTTTCTGTTGTTACTATGCACCTGTTGTTGTTCTTTTAGTAGTTTTTGCTACCTTTGTTAGTTCTTGCTTAGTTGTTTATGCTACCTGCTTGTTAGTTTTTAATAGTTACTATGCTTACCATGTTGTTAGTTCTTGCTAGTAGTTACTGTGCTCCAAAAGTTGTTTTCTTGCTAGTAGTTCTATGCTACCTGCTTGTTAGTTCTTCCCCAAAATTTATGCTACCCTTGTTAGTTCTTTCTAATAGTTACTATGCTACCTGCTTGTTAGTTCTTCCCAGTAGTTACTAGTGCTTTTCCTCTTTTTGTTCTTGCTAGTAGTTACTACTGCTACCATGTTTTAGTTCTTTCTTTGGTTCTATGCTACCTGCTTGTTAGTTTTGCTAGTAGTTACTATTCCTGCTTGTTTGCTTTAGTAGTTACATTACCTTTCTTGTTAGTTTTTAGTAGTTACTACTACCTCTTGTTATTCTTTCTAGTAGTTACTAGTGCACCTGCTTGTTAGTTCTTGTAGTTAAAATGCACCTGGTTTTTTTGTTCTTTCTAAAATATTTAATTTTTACCATGCTTTTACTTTAAAATAGTTACTAGTGTACCTGCTTGTTGTTTTGCTAGTAGTTATAGTGCACCTGTTGTTAGTTTTTCTAGTAGTTACTATGCCCTGCTTGTTAGTTCTTTCTGTAGTTACATCTACCTCTTGTTAGTTCTTTAGTAGTTACTATGCCCCCCTGCTTGTTAGTTTTGCTGTGTTACTATGCTACCTGTTGTTTGTTCTTTCTAGTAGTTACCATGTACCTGCTTGTTAGTTCGCAAAATTACTATGCTACCATGTTGTTATTTTTGCTAGAGTTACTAGTGCTACCTGCTTGTTGTTTTTAGTAGTTACTAATTTCTACCTGTTGTTAGTTCTTGTAGTAGTTATAGTGCTACCGTTTTTTGTTCTTCGGAGTTTCTATGCTACCATTTGTTAGTTCTTTTTAAATATTACTAGGTTTCCTGCTTTTAGTTCTTTCTAGAGTTACTAGGGTACCTGTTTTAGTTCTTTTTAGTATTTTTTCTACCTTTTTTTTAATTTTTCCCCCCTTGTTAGTTCTTTTAGTAGTTTTTTTTGTGCCCATGCTTTTGTTCTTGCTAGAGTTACAGGCCACCATGTTTTTAGTTCGTAAATGTTACTAGTGCTATGTTGTTTGTTCTTTCTATAGTTACTATGCTCCTGTTGTTAGTTCGCAGTAGTTTAATTTCACCTGTTGTTAGTTCTTTCTGTAGTTACTAGTGTCCTGTTTTAGTTTTTGCTTAGTTACTATGCTACCGTTTTTTGTTCTTTCTAGTAGTTACTAGTGCTACCTGTTTTTGTTCTTGCTAGTAGTTAAAAAAATGCTACCTGCTTGTTAGTTCTTTTAGTAGTTACTAGTGCACCTTTCTTGTTAGTTCTTTCTAGTAGTTACTATGCTCCTGTTTTAGTTCTTTCTAGTAGTTAATAGTGCTACCTGTTGTTTGTTCTTCAAGTTTCTATGTACCTTTTTAGTTCTTGCTAGTGTTATATGCACCTGTTTTTTTTTGTAGTAGTTAAATAAAGCTACCTGCTTGTTAGTTCTTTAGTAGTTAAATGCTACCTGCTTGTTAGTTCTTTTTAGGGGTTTTCTATGCACCGGTTGTTTTCTTTCTAGTAGTTACTCACCTGCTTGTTGTTTTCCCCAGTATTACATTTCCCTTGTTTGTTTTTTCTATTTGTTACTATGCTACCTGCTTGTTAGTTCTTGCTATTTGTTACTAGGCCCTTTTTTTAGTTCTTTCTAGTAGTTTATGCAATGCTTGTTAGTTCTTCTAGTAGTTACTATGCACCTTTTTTAGTTCTTGCTTTTGTTACTATCCCTGTTTGTAGTTCTTCTAGTAGTTACATGCACCTGTTGTTTGTTCTTGTAGTAGTTCATTTTTACCTGCTTGTTTGTTTTTGCTAGTTTTTACCCCATTTTTTTTTTACCTTTCTTTTTAGTTTTTCTAGTAGTTACTATGCTACCGTTGTTAGTTCTTTCTATATTTTTTTCAACCTTTTTTTCCAAAATATGCCCCTTTTTAGTTTTAAGTTACATGCACCATGCTTGTTTTTCTTTCTAGAGACTAGTGACCCGGTTGTTAGTTCTTTTAGGGTTTATGCTCCTTGTTGTTCTTTAGTAATTACTTTTGTCCTGCTTGTTGTTTTTAGTAGTTACTATTACCATGTTTTAGTTCTTTCTAGTAGTTACTAGTGCTACCTGTTTTAGTTTTTTTAGTTATTGCTACCTGCTTGTTAGTTCTTGCTAGTAGGTTTCTATGCTCCTGCTTTTTTTTTTGGGAGTTACTAGTGCTATTTTTGTTTTTTGCTAGATTTTCTAGCTACCAAAGTTTTAGTTCTTTTAAAATAGTTACTATGAAACCCTGCTTGTTATTTTTGTAGATTTCTATTTCCCCATGTTGTTATTTCCCCTTTCTAGTAGTTACTAGTGCTCCCCTGGTTATTTTTTTAGTAGTTACTAGTGCTACCATGTTTTTAGTTCTTGCTAGTAGTTACTAGTGCCCCTTTCTTGTTAGTTTTTGCTAGTAGTTACTAATCCCATGCTTGTTAGTTTCTTTCTATAGTTACTAAGACCATGCTTGTTAGTTCTTTAGAGTTACTAGGCCCCATTTGTTAGTTTTTGCTGGAGTTACTAGTGCCCCTTTTTAGTTTTTTTCTAGTTTATATGCTACCATGTTGTTATTTTTGCTAGTAGTTACTAGTCCCCCCCCTGTTGTTGTTCTTGCAGTAGTTACTAATGCCCCATGTTTTTTCCCCTTTCTAGTATTTTCTATGCACCATTTTGTTAGTTTTTGCTAGTAGTTACTTTTTTGATAAACCGTGGAGGGCAAAACGTCTTCAGAAAGATACCCAGATGTTTCACGGTCTTATTCTTCAAAACAAACACTTTCCTCTCCTCAAGCAGCCTCTCATAGTGTTTACAAAATATATTTCCCCCTTTGTCCCCCTTCCAAAGGTCTTGTTAAATTGTTTATCCTTATAACCTTCTATTTCCCTGATGACCTTAGTTTTTATAATTTTTCCTTATGTTTAGTCACTGTGACTCATCAAATGGTGATAAAGCGACTGAAAAAAAAAAAAAAAACACGGAAGGGGCGAGGTTAGAACCCATGGCTAGTGGAAAAACTGCAGGCCAGGGGTTAAACCCATGGGCCGCTGGCTCAATATTCATCCAACTGATATTTTATACACCATGGAAGGTTAAGGGCCACCACTGTGACCACAAATGCAAGTTTTTACGGTGAATCTGCCGCCCCAGGGGGTGGTAACCCTCTTACAGGGAGGATACTCCTTCATGACAGGGGGAATACTCCTCTTAAAGGGTGGTTTTTTTGACCCCCTCTCTTGACAGGGTGGATCCCCCTCTTTGAGGGGGTGGTATACTCCTCTCTTGACGGGGTCGTATACCCCTTTTAAGGGGTGGTATATCCTCTCATGACACTGGTACACACTCAACCCTTTAACTGTGACTGTTTTTTTCCTGTTTCCCTTGACACACCCCAACCACCCCCTGTGTGTGTGTGTGTGTGTGTGTGTGTGTGTGTGTGTGTGTGTGTGTGTGTGTGTGTGGGTGTGTGTGTGTGTGTGTGGGTGTGTGTGTGTGTGTGTGTGTGTGTGGGTGTGTGTGTGTGTGGGGGGGGGTTTGGTGGGGGTTTGTTTGTTTTTTTTTTGGTGTTGTTTGTTTGTGTACCACCTAAGGGGTTTCAGGGGGCGGGGCATAGCCCTGGCCCCCCCCTCTTCACTGGTCACCAAGTGTGGGGGGTGATCACCAATTTGATTCCGAGGGGCAAGTCTTGGTTCCTCCTTAAAAGTTCAACCATTATTTTGCTTGGGACGTCTTGCATATCTCCCTTAATCACTACTACCCCCCGGGCTGAAAAAAATTTCTAACAGTCCCGTGGCTCATCTGTGGCTTTATTCCATTCCCCCGTTGCTTCTCCTCAAATTTCAAGTTTATACACGAACTTTCAAGAAAATATTCAGTTGTTTACTAAAACATTTTTTAAGTTAAAAATCTTTAAAAAGCCCCAAATTTCAAATTTTCACGTTTTTTTTTACATTTAACTAAAAAAATAGGAAATAAAAAGTTAGGTGGACATTTTCCCCTAAGACTCCCAAAAAAAACTGCCCTTTGTTTCTTATACCCCCGATTTTGCCACGTCTGTTTTTGTTAAGATGAACTATTATTTCAATGTGTTAAATTCTGTTCCACTTGACATTATTTTTCTTGTGCCCCTAAGAATGTTTTTCCCCGAAAAAATTTTTTTAATATATATATATATATATATATATATATATATATATATATATATATCATGTGATGATGGCTGATAGCAGGTGAAAAAAACATGATAACGACATAAAATAGATAATAACTTTTTCTTAACATCTGCAAGAGTGACAACAAAAGCCACAGTTGAAAATTGAATAAAAAAAAAGTTGAAAAGATAAGATTGGTTGAAAGTTGAATGTATTAAAAGTAGAAATTAATAATTGCTGCAAAACTGATACTGTAAGACAGTAATTGATAAACAGAGTTGAAGATGAGACTAAACCAACAAAATCCCCTCTTGTTGTTACAAATATTTTTTGTAAATCGGAATTATTTTTCTTTTTTTTCACTCCCCCACAGCAACAAATTGAGAAGGGGAGAAGGTGGACTGGGCATTTAAATATGGAGGTGGAAACTTTTTACCCAATAATCTTTTTACACACACACACACACACACCCAAAATCGAGGTTTAAAAAATATTCACAGTGGGGGGGAAGGCAGCTGGGTAGACAGGACGGGGGGCGCACCAACAAGGGGTGTATCAAGTGCTGGGGGGCATAAAACACAACTGAGGGGGAGGGGAAGAGACCAGTGACCTTGATACCTCAAAGGCGATGGGTCCGGACAATATCTCCCCCTGGGGCCTTCGGGAAGGGGCTGAGGTTCTGAGCGTGCCACTTACTTTTTTTCAACACATCATTTAAACTGGGCAGCTCCGAGATATGGAAAAGGGCCCCCGTAGTCCCCCTCTTTAAAAAGGAGACAGAAAGGGGCACTAAACTATGACCGGGGTCACTTTCGTGTATAGTGTGCAAAGTCTTGGAAAAATCATCAGGAAAAGAATTGGAGCATCTGGAGCAGAACAGGATAATCAAGCCAGACAGCACGGATTCAGGAAGGCAAATCCGTGTAACAAAACCTCCTGGAGTTCTATGATAAATAACAGAGGTAAGGCAAAGAGAGAAGGGTGGGTTGACTGCATTTTCCTGGGCTGCAGGAAGGCCTTCGACACAGTTCCTCATATGAGATTAGTAAAGAAGTTTGGGACCAAGCATGTATAACAGGAAGGGCACTGAATGGATAATGGAATACCTCAAGGAGGCAACAACGGGTCATGGTGCGGATGAGGTATCAAAAGTGGGCGCCGGTGACGAGCGGTGTCCCGCAGGGGGGGGTCCTGGGACCAGTGCTATTCTTGGTATATGTGAATGACATGACGGATGGGATAGACTCAGAAGTGTCTCTGTTCGCAAAATGATGTGAAATTAATGAGGAGAATCACAGGGGATGAGGACCAGGGGACTTCAAACAGACCTGGACAAGTTTGGGACATCTGGTCTAGCAACTGGCTTCTCGAATTTAACCCCCCCAAAATTAAAGTCATGAGGATCGGAAAAGGGGCAAAGAAGACCGCTGACAGAGTACAGGCTGGGTGGACAAAGGCTACAAACCTCATCAAAGGAGAAAGATCTTGGGGGAGATAACGCCAAGTACGTCTCCGGAGGCACACATCAACCAGATAACTGCGGCAGCATATGGGCGACTGGCAAACCTAAGCTTAGCGTTCCGTTACCTTAACAAGGAATCGTTCAAGACACACACCGTGTACGTCAGGCCCATACTAGAGTATGCAGCACCAGTCTGGAACCCACACCTGGTCAAGCACGTCAAGAAATTAGAGAAAGTGCAAAAGGGTTTTCGACAAGGCTAGTTCCACAACTCAGGGGACTGCCCTATGAAGAAAGGTTTAGGGAAATAGGACTAACAACACTGGAGGAAAGAAGGGTCAGAGGAGACATGATAACGACATAAAAAAATACTGCAGGGAATCGACAAGGTAGATAGTGACAGGATGTTCCCGAGAGGGAATACAGAAACAAGGGGACACAACTGGAAGCTGAAGACCCCGGGGTGAGTTTAAAGGGATGTTAGGAAGAACTTCTTCAGCCATAAAAGTTAGGAAGTGGAATAAATCTAGCGAACGAAAAGTGGAGGCGGGAACCATACATAGTTTTAAGACAAGGTATGATAAAGCTCATGGAGCAGGGGTAGCAGAACCCAGTAGCGGACAGCAAAGAGGCGGGGCCAGGAGCTGAGTCTCGACCCCTGCAACCAAATTAGGTGATATAATTAGGTGAGTACACACATGCACACAGAGACAGGATGTTCCAGAGGGGAACACAGAAACAAGGGGTCAAATTTGGGAAGGAAGACTCAGACGAGTCAAAGGGATGTTAGGAAGTATTTTTCAGTCATAGAGTTGTCGGGAAGTGGAATAGTCTAGCAAGTGATGTAGGGGAGGCGGGAAACCCAAACATAGCTTTAAGATGGGGTTTGATAAAGCTCATGGAGCAGGGAGAGAGAGGCCCTAGTAGGGTCAGTGAAGAGGGGGGGCCAGGACGTGAATCGCCCCCTGCAACCAAACTAGGTGAGTACACACACAGTCTGGGATTTTTAAATAGGTGAAACAAGTTATACAATGAAACGGAGGTGAAAAACATACGCAGTTTCAAGAGTGTTTACGAGGGCGATAATGATCTCTACAGCAGGTCATTTATCGGGACCTAAGACTCTTAACATATTCATAAATCAGTTAACAAACTGAATTTCAACAAAATGCGAACACATCACCTTGAACCAAAAAAATATAATAACAGTAACTGATAAATTAGATACCTGCCTTTTGTTAGGTTAATATTGTTTTTCGCACCCTATACCCATGGTGTGGGTGGTAGTCAAAATATTAGAGGCACAATGGGTCCAGGGACTGTGTCTCAACATTACAGAAACACAAAAAAGTCCAGGGACTGTGTTCAACATTACAGAAGACATAATAAGTCCAGGGGCTGTCCCTCAACATTACAGAAGCAAATAAGTCCAGGGGGTGAAAAATGGGTTGAAAACCGACAAGTTAAAGATTGAGACAATTTTTTAATGTTTATTAAGGAAATGTTTGACACACAGTGGCTTCATCAGTATAATACAAAGCAGAACATTTCCCACAACTTAGGTTTTTTGCCCCGGGATCCCCCCACACGTGGCAAGCTATATCGAGGGCCCACAGCGGCATTAATACTGGCAAATCGTAATAACACCATGGCTAGCAACATTTTTGCACTCCCTTTCCGTGAGTTCCAATCCCCCCCTTGAACGATCCAGCTTCGTATCCAGAGAGAGAGAGAGAGAGGGGAGAGAGAGAGAGAGAGAGAGAGAGAGAGAGAGAGAGAGAGAGAATGGCTGAAGGGCATAATGCCAAAAAAACAAACTTCTATTAGTCTAAATAGAAGCTGGCTATTTTGATTTATAGCAAACTTTATGTAGGTATATATCTATATACTATATGGTTAAACATAAAGGGATGGTATCCGGGTAAGACCTAAAGACCCACGATGCTTGGTTTCTGGGTTTATTGGGTTTTTAAACCCCTGGAGTTACTAATCTAAGGACGCCTTCTTCTTCTTCTTCTTCTTCTTCTTCCTTCGTCTATGCTTCTTATTTCTGAGATATTAAAATAGGGTTAAGCTAATGTTTGGGAATTTAAAACCAAGAGAATAACATTGGATGGGGGAGTTACTGAAGTGAAGGATATATTAGTTAAGGGGGGAAAACTAGAGGCAAATACTAATAAAATAAACCTTATTTTTTTTCTACAGTATGAAAAAATGTAGTTTTCACATAAAGCCTTTTTTATCGTGTAGTGATATTCTTTAACAAACCAATCAACCAACAATACAGCCACATAAACACTAGGTGGAGTGCTAGGAGACTAAGAAATATTGGTGGGGGAGACCTTGAAGCCCATGTTTGTTTCAATTTTCCCCCACTAGGTACATCATAAAGGAATCCTTCTAGGAGCCCCAGGAATATTTTAAAGGGAAGACGAGGTATCCTTGAGGTATCCTTAGTCCAGCACATAGATGAGGGTAGTGCTTCATCTAGTGGGTCTAGACATTTTCGCAGTCAGAAGTGGGTTTTTTTGTTTTATGTTTTTATCTTTATTATTTCCCCCACCCTCCTGTGGGCGGTAGTCAATAAGATTACAGTGGTCATAATGGGTCCAGAGACTGGGGCCCCCAAAATTTTGATAGCTGAACAAGTTACAAAGGTAATGAACTCCCGGTATATCTGGTCCAACAGACCAAGTTCAAAAAAAAAAGGTAATGGACCATTCACACGTCACACCCGATCAGAGGTCAAAAGGGGCCAGGGGTTGGGCCCAAACTTTTTTTTTTTTTTTTTTCAGATAAGGGGAAAATACAAAAAACGTGTCTCTTATGTATATATACCGAGAGAAGTGTATCTTTTGTTTATATACACCGGGGATGTATATTTTCAGTGAATACACCGGGGAGGTGTATTTTTTAGTTTATAGCATAT
>WNWK01040994.1:0-16685 GCA_009830355.1 Cherax destructor
GGATAGCTGGTTGTCAGAGGGTCAAGATTTGTGGAGTGTTTTTATGAATGATGTCAGTGAGGCGCAGAGAGTGAATGCTGAAAAAATTGTAAGTGGGGCATTACGAAGGATGGGAGGGTGGAGGACGAGGAACTAACCCTCCATCAGCGTGTAGTTGTGGTTAGTGCATTAGTCTATAGCAAGTTCTGGAACGTGGCTGTTGTGTTTCCTGTGTTGAGTGAGGATGTGATTGAATTGGAAGGAAAGCTCTAAGGTATGTGTAGGGTTTTGGGAAACATTGGATACAGAAAGAAGTTGTCATGAAAAGGAGGAGGGCAGGGGACTGGGGCTTATAAATATACTGAGTCAGCTTAGGGGCTTGTATGTAAAGTATTGCTACCTAAGGAAGGAGGGGGGGGGAACGGAGAAGACGGGTGGAAAGGGTTATGAATGAATTGAAAAGGTGGTGGGGGGGGGGGAAAGGAGCTTCTGCAGTGTAGTGATATGCTGAGAAAGTCCCTCGTGATATTACAGCAAGAATGCTGGGAAAGGTAGGGGAGGGTATGGACATGGTGGCAGGGGAGGCAGTGTTTCCAGTTTATAACTGGAAAGGAATATGGGATGGGTTGAGACGTTTGAGGTTGAGTTCCTAACACACAGAACACAAAAAGTAGCAGTGAACAGGGCAAGATCCAGCATCAGCGAGGTCAAAAGCTCAGTGCCCCAAGGCACTGTTCTGGCACCTCTGCTGTTTCTCATCCTCATAGCAGACATAAATAAAAACACTCAGCACACTTTTGTATCAACATTTGCAGATGACACTAAAATAAGCATGAAAGTCACTACGGTAGAGGACACTGAAAAATTACAGGAAGACATAAGCAGGGTCTTCCAGTGGGCAGTGGAGAACAACATGACGTTCAATGGTGATAAGTTTCAGCTGCTTAGGTATGGAAAAATGAAGAACTCAAAAGGAACACTATATACAAAACGCAAGAGGGTCACCACATAGAACGAAAGGAACACGTAAAGGACTTGGGAATAATTATGTCTGCTGATCTGTCTTTTAAAGACCATAACAAGACAAAGATCTCAACAGCCAGGAAGATGACGGGGTGGGTATTGAGAACTTTCAAAACAAGGGAAATAATGCCGATGGTGACACTCTTCAAATCGCTAGTGCTCCCTCACTTAGAATACTGCTCAGTGCTGACGGCCCCGTTCAGGGCAGGAGAAATATCAGAGCTGGAACAAATTCAGAGATCGTTTACGGCTCACATTGAGCCATTGAAACATCTAAATTATTGGGAATGCCTTCAAGTCATTCAAGTCTTGAACCTGTACTCATTGGAACGGAGGAGAGAGAGATACATGATAATATATACCTGGAAAGTACTTGAGGGCCTGGTCCCAAATCTGTACACTGCCATAACAACATACTGGAGTGAGAGATATGGGAGGAGTGTAAAATAAACCCAGTGAGGAGCAGGGGTGCGGTGGGGACAATACGGGAGCACTGTATTAACATCCGGGGTCCCAGACTATTCAACATCTTACCAGAAGATATCCGAAACACGGCTGGAACCAGTGTAGAAGCCTTCAAGAGGAAACTGGACAAGCATCTTCACCGGGTGCCAGATCAACCAGGCTGTGATGGATATGTGGGGCAGTGGGCCTACAGCAGCAACAGCCTGGTTGACCAGACAAGCACCAGACGAGCCTGGCCCATGGCCGGGCTCAGAGAGTAGATAAACTCTCGAAACTCTTCAAAGGTAAAGGTGTTAGTCTATAGGTTTTTACATGGGGTAGTCACGTCCAGAGCTGTGTTATATAGAATGGAGCTGGCAGTGACGCCCAGTTGTGATAGGTGTGGGGAGGAGGATACTGCTTACCATGCAGTATACTTCTATGAATGTTTGGAGAATTTAAGGACATGGTTGGAGGGGTAATTCATTTGATGGGGGGGGGGATGGAATCAACACCTTGAGGGTGCTGTGTTTGGATGTTGGAGGGGTGCAGGAGGATGTTAGGAGGGCTATAATTTATGTTGCCATAGATTACGTAACTGTAGCTTGGAATTTGAGGGAGGAACATGGGGGAGTCCGTTTGAAGGCTATAGCAGCTTATATGTATAGAACAAAATGTAGGAACAGGGTTTTGTACAGGGAAAGATGGGATAGGTTTTTTCCAGAGAGTTATAGAAGTTTGACTGTGGAAGGGCTTTTAGGGGTGGGGAGAGGGGAAAGGGGAGAAAGAGGTAGCTGAGAAGAGACTGGTTCTTTTTGAGTAATTTGTGTGGTGTGTTGGAGAAATGTGTGGAAGGACATGTTTGTTTTCTGTTTGTTTTTCTCTTTTCTTTTCTTTTCTCCTCCCTAGTATAGAGAATAAATGGGAGTGAGAGGGAGGGAGGTGGGAGTTATGATGGAGAACTTTCCTGTTTGCCCGAATTTTGAGGGCACCAGGAGCTGACTTGTGACACACGTGGTTGGGGTTTTGATCGAATGAGTGTGATTACGGACACAAGACTAAGGAAGGGGGGAGGGGGGAGGTTCTTTGAGGTTTTCGGGGAAATATAGAGGTGGCTTACCTGCGACAAGTGGAACTCTTTGTGTTTTACGGTTTTTGCAGGTCACCTGATGCTGGAGGAATCCTACTTGCACTGACGAGATGTTATTACTTGAACAGGCCTTAAGGTGTGTAAGGATTATGTCGAGTTAGTATAGCATACCTCTTTTTTTAACATAAGGTTTAAATGTGTTTAAGGGCATCCATTCTATGATGATACATGATGATACATGTTTAACAACACAATTGTGAAGGCTTGTTATTGGCCTTTCTCTAAATATTTTTACGGTTATCTTTCATGAGTGTTAGGGCACTTTCTTTGTATTGCTTTGTAAGTGGGGAAATCATTTTTTTTATGAGACCTTTGTTAGTTATAAGTTTGGAGGTCAAAGGCGGGTAATATCTTCGAATAAAATGTACATACTAGGAAGTATGTGTACGATATATAGGCTCTGTACTATACGTATCGAATAACAGTGTAGGAACATTCTCACCTACAATGAATTTCCAGTTTATCCCAAATCGGAGAGACTGCAACCGTTGCAACCATCTCTGTAGACACCACCAACACGTTGTTGAGGTGCATTCTTTATCAGGATGCTTCTAACAGTCCGTGAAGATTTAATATACAAGTAGTTTTTGAAAATTCACGGAGTGTTAGAAGCATCCTGATAAAGAATGCACCCCAACAACGTGTTAGTGGTGTCTACAGAGTTGGATGCAAAGGTTGCAGTCTCTCCGATTTGGAACAAACTGGAAATTCATTGGAGGTGATAATGTCCCACCACCGTTATTCGATACGTATAGCACAGGAGTCGAACGCGATTTTCAACAATATTAGAGCTTGTAATAACCTGGCAAATTGACAGGAAGCAAGAGTCATCTTCCCTTCTTCGTCCTGGCTTGGAAGGAATATTGTAGAATCGGCAATTATTAAGCATGATAGGAAGTCATTATACAATATCAGTGAAGGGCTGTTCAAATTAGATACGTTTTAAGTTGAGGCAATAGTACACAGTTTAAAATTTGGCTCTTATACGAATGCATCAGACTGTCTTAAATGTAGTGCCACACCGAGGAATTAGGGAAAATTTTTCCTGCAGTTTCTGAAGTTTGAACCAGAGTTTGCCTCAGAATTATGTGGGATGAATATCTGTGGCCATCTTTCTTGTTATTGCAGATGCCTCCTCCTTTAGATGAGTTTATGTTAATGAGCTTCGTTTCTTTACATAACTTTCAATGTTATAATATTCATCCTTCTGACAGTGGGCACTGTTGTGCCTGGGGCACTTCCGGTACCCTCTCCTCTCTAACTCCCTTACTTGCTCACTCCACTGAAGGGGGTCCTCGGGATCGTATTTGCGTGGGCATCCTCCTCTTTTCTGCAATTTTGCAAGCTCCTGATAATGTGTTGATTGCAACACGAAAGACCTAGAGCTATCATTCTATTCCCTCCATGGTTGTTTTGAATATATATATATATATATATATATATATATATATATATATATATATATATATATATATCAGCATGCATTACCCTCTTGGTAATATATATATATATATATATATATATATATATATATATATATATATATATATATATATATACCCAGAGGGGTAATGCATGCTGTATTCTGGCACGCGCCCAGCTCGAGAAGCTGGATGAGATTTTCTCATTATAATCAGCGACAAACATGTAACAATATGTACTAGACATGTATCTCTCACACCTCGTGTACTGTATATGCCATCGTTATATCAACAATGTATCTCTTAAATCTTTTGTACCATATTATGTAATAATATATATATATATATATATATATATATATATATATATATATATATATATATATATATATATATATATATATATATATATATATATATATAAAACTTTATTTCAAGACAAAATACATTGACAAGAATACAATAGGGAGCAAAACAACATAGATAACAACTCAGAGCTACATGTCAAATACTTCGTCCAGCTTCCCGGCGGTGGGCCGCGTGCCCAGAATGCTGCATGCATTTTCCCTCTGGATCGCGACACTGAGTCTCTGAAAGAGGAAGCTGGTCGCCCTGTGGTCCTTGGTTTCTATGATGAGTTTTTCACCCAGCTCTTTGAGAAATTTTTGAGCACACTTGCCCCATGCTCCAAGGGTCTCCGACTCTAGTGGGATGAAGTTATAGCAAGGGGGAAGGCCTTCATATTTGCGAGTCTTCTGGGTCTCCCTGTGGCTGGCAGCTCCACCCCCTTCGGCTACGGAGTATGGCAAGTAGGTGTCTGCCATTGTGGCAGCACAGGTGTAGCCCCAAGTAATCTACTTACCATCCTTCCAGAGTAGCATAGTGGTTCCATCAGGACGTTTTTGACTTCCATCAGACCTCTGCACTTGAGGTTCCCGTTGAGCTGGACACCGGGCTGTGGCGAGGCTTTTCTTTTTGATGACATTGACCTCCTCATGTCTAGCATACTTCCCTTCTGATGTGTGACACACGAGACCATAAAGTCCGAAATGATCAGCCGTCGCCCTACCGCAAATACACCTATGTTCGGTGAGTATGGGGGCGGCTAGGCGGAGAGCAACACCAATCCGAATGGCCTGTGGGTCAATTCGAGTCCCCAGAGAGAAATAGGAAACAGCTAGAAGGAAATATCCTGAGTGTGGTGCCTTCACCGCATGGAGACGAGCTTTGTCCTTTCCTGAAGCGTTGGTGAGCATTGTGTTGGCAATTTTTTCCATGAACGATTTGTCCCAGTGGGACTGTTTGTGCTCTTTGGGAGGAGCTGATCTACTGGAGGAGTCTGCCAGGATGTCCCATCGCTCGGCTACTTCAATGACCTTGGGGTCTTGAGTTCCCACCACACCTCTCAAGCGTTCGGGGACAATCTTCTTGATTAATCCACAGGAGGCCAAACACGATGACAGAAATGCAGATAAAGCTACCTGTGTTGCTTTGCGTACCCCTATACCTCCCAGTCGCACTGGGAGGGTTGCCTGCTCCCATTGCCCATCCTCTAGTCACAGATTCAGTGCCTTCTTAAAGGTTGATATCAGGTGTGCGTCATACTCGTCAAGTGTTGGGTTGTCAAAAGAGGGTGCGCACCTCAAGACGTAGGGGAGTCTTGGCATAGTAAGACACCTTGTGAGGAGATACAGGGCATTATGAGCATCAAGATCACTTATTCTCTCCTCCATTCTTTTCAGGTCATTCACTTTGTCCTTGAGGACTGTGTCGATTGCCTGGTGACCCAGCGGTGCTCCCAGGAGGGTACTGTTGGATGGAGTGGTAGTAGAGACTTCTGGGAGGATTGTTCGCACAGCATTGATGATTTCCTGGTTCGTTGTGATGAATTCACACTTTGAGGGATTGAGGATGAGTCCTGAGGCTTCTCCCTGTATCTTCACCCGTTGTAGGTCATCTAACAGTGACTCCCTATTACAGGCCAGAGTGCCATCATCCAGGTACCAGATGTTGAGCTCGCTGCGTAGGCTGGAAGTTAGTTCTCTAATTGTTAAGCAGAAGAGAAGTGGAGCGAGTGGATCACACTGCTGAACACCCTCAGATGAAGGAAATTCATGTTCACCAAACAAAAGAGTCGAGGGTTTGCTGTAGCCAGCTGAAATGAAGGGAAAGAGACTGGGGAACCGATCCTGAACGGCTGGCAAGACCACATCTCTCTTCACCATATTAAAGGCATTTCTAAAGTCAAGTTTGACTACGGCCTCGTCTCCTGGTAGGTCCCTAATGTAGGCCCTTGCCGCATGAGCTGTAGCTTCACTGCCTAGAGAGACCCCAAAGCCAAGCTGGTGTGGCTGGAGTAAACTGGCAGCTTCTAGGCGAATGTTTCTTACTGGTGCTTTGGCAACGAGACGGCGAAGGGTGTTACCAACAGCAATGGGTCTGATTCCCCCATCCTTCTTCTTCAAAGTGCATAATGAGGCTCCAAAAAAAGAAAGGTTTAATTTCTTCTGGGATTCGCCCAGCCAGGCAGTTGTTGACAAAAGTTGTTAATTCGGTGAGAAGAATTGATGCAGATGCGCCGAGTACTGGATTTACCATCTCTTTGAGGTGTTGTGGTCGAATTCCAGTGTAACCTCCTGCAGATCCTGCTGGAAATGACACTATCGCCTTATAAACTTCTGATTCTGGCAAAATTAATTCTTCAGTGATGGGGTCTCCTTCAGGGTTGTTGTTGATGTATATATATATATATTAATATATATATATATATATATATATATATATATATATATATATATATATATATATATATATATATATATATATATATATATATATATATATATATATATATATATATATATATATATATATTTTTTTTTTTTTTATTAACACATCGGCCGATTCCACCAAGGCAGGGTGGCCCGAAAAAGAAAAACTTTCATCATCATTCACTCCATCACTGTCTTGCCAGAAGGGTGCTTTACACTACAGTTATAAAACTGCAACATTTACACCCCTCCTTCAGAGTGCCGGCACTGTACTTCCCATCTCCAGAACTCAAGTCCGGCCTGCCGGACTCAAGTCCGCCTGCCGGAATTATATATATATATATATATATATATATATATATATATATATATATATATATATATATATATATATATATATATATATATATATATATATATATATATATATAATTTTCGATTGCCTTATTCGGCAAGAGTAACGTTGCTATTTAGGAAAAATCGCAAGTTTTACGTATTCAGCACTTGACATTTTGGCTTAAATAGCAACTCACTTTTTGCCTAATAGGACAAACAAAAATTGGTGTATGCAATAATTTCACAAAAATAAAAACATTCTGAATCTAACAAAAGAAAATATATATCATTGTATTTGTTTATTATATATTATTGTAAACTTATCTAAAATATATTTAGTTACATTAGGCTAAATGAAATTGCGCTTGTTATATTAAGGTTAGGTAAGTTTTCTAAGGATCTTTTTGTACAAAATAAATAATTTTTACGTTAACATAAATGAAAAAATATATATATATTAAACTTATAAGAGAACATTTTAGGAAGGGCTTAATTTTAAATGAGTTATTACTAATTGACCAGTTTTACCTATTCAGCACGACATATATATGTCCAAAGGGAGAGAGAGAGAAAGAGAGACAGACAGACAGACAGACAGACAGACAGACAGACAGACAGACAGACATACGGTTTCTTGTTAGTGATTTTTATTTCCCCCCAAAAAAAACAAAAACAAAAACACGTATTTCAACATTTTTTTATTATGCAATCTATTGACAGAAAGCTCATACCACGCTGAAACTTCATAACCTAACTCTTCATCTTTCATCTGATCTCAACTAGAACATTGTATGTCTTACCAATTTTGTAGACAATGCACTGCCATAAATCTTATCAAATATTTTTTTTTTTTTTTTTTTCTGAATAACTTAAAGGCAAAACGTCACTAAAAACTCAGTGTCTACTAATGAAATGCTGCTTAATTCAAAGACAATATTCCCATTGAAATATTTGCATAAATAAAGATTTTGTTTGACTTGGCTCATCCACCCCTTAAGGAACTCATAAAAAATGCTGGTGTCCCGCAGCTCGATTGGTAGCGCACTCAGCTCACACACTGAGGTCTGGGGATCGATCCCCAGATATGGTGTGGAAACAGAACGTGTTTCCATAAGATACCTGCTGTCCATGTTCACCTAGCAGTAAAATGGGTTTCTGGGTCAACTAGTGTGGGTCGCATCCTGGTAACAAAATTGACCTAATATGCGGGAAATGCTCTGCATAACAAGTGGCTTTCTATATAGTAGTATGTTATTGATGTCAGCTAGGCCTATACTTGTAGAAATAAAGATTATGATCATTAATATTTTTGATGGAGGGTTTCAAGTCTTTTTACTACACGAGGGTCATTAAGTCTGATTGGTTGGTTAGTGGGGTTTAAAGTCTATCTACTACACGAGGGTTATCAAGGCTGCAAGTCACCTGTATACCTACCGGGTATATACCCTAACAGCTGCATATCTCTCAGGGCATATATGTTAAGAAATTGTTTGAATTCCTTGGGTATTAAAAAATTCTTGTCTGGCGGTGGATAGGTTACCGCGCAACCCTTGAGTAGTCGATAGGCTTCAAACCCTATTAACCACCCTGTATACCGACATTCAGGAATACTTTAATACCCAGAATGGGAATTTAATTCTGGGTGTATACACGGAGATAAATACTCCTCTGGGTGTATGAATCCCGTGTTCGTGAAGAGGTTAAAAACTCCGTGAAGAAACGACTGATTCAAAAGGTTCATGAAAAGCTTCGAAGCCTCGAAGCTGAGCTTGACGAAGCTTATTTTCCCTTACTGTGGTTAGACCAGTATAACAGGACGGTCGCTTCACTACACTCTCCTACATACAGGTAAAATACACTGAAATGTGTATATTCTTCAGGATATATACACCAAGAAATGTGTATTTGTGTATACACACATCGGTGTGTAATTCAGTGGATGTGCTTTAATTTTTATTATAGGTATCAGAGTATATACATTGAGAAGTGTTCATCTCTCAGTGTATATACAGATATATACATCTGTGTTTATACTGGTGTATATCAGTGTATGTAACATGTTTATAAATGTTCAGACTGTGTATAATTCCTAAAGATTTAGCACTCTGAAAATCAGTACTGAATGAGCTATTATTATCGATGCCTATATGATTATAGTGGTAGTAAGCTATTGAATTGTTATAAGTGATTATAAGTTCATAGTGTTATCGCTGGAGTGTTATCGCTGGAGTGTTATCGCTGGAGTGTTACCGCTGGAGTGTTATCGCTGGAGTGTTATCGCTGGAGTGTTATCGCTGGAGTGTTATCGCTGGAGTGTTATCGCTGGAGTGTTATCGCTGGAGTGTTATCGCTGAGTGTTATCGCTGGAGTGTTATCGCTGGAGTGTTATCGCAGAGTGTTATCGCTGGAGTGTTATCGCTGGAGTGTTATCGCTGGAGTGTTATCGCTGGAGTGTTATCGCTGGAGTGTTATCGCTGGAGTGTTATCGCTGGAGTGTTATCGCTGGAGTGTTATCGCTGGAGTGTTATCGCTGGAGTGTTATCGCTGGAGTGTTATCGCTGGAGTGTTATCGCTGGAGTGTTATCGCTGGAGTGTTATCGCTGGAGTGTTATCGCTGGAGTGTTATCGCGGGAGTGTTATCGCGGGAGTGTTATCGGGGGAGTGTTATCGGGCGAGTGTTATCGCGGGCGAGTGTTATCGCGGGCGAGTGTTATCGCGGGCGAGTGTTATCGCGGGCGAGTGTTATCGCGGGCGAGTGTTATCGCGGGCGAGTGTTATCGCGGGCGAGTGTTATCGCGGGCGAGTGTTATCGCGGGCGAATGTTTTCGCGGGCGAGTGTTTTCGCGGGAGTGTTTTCGCGGGAGTGTTTTCGCGGGAGTGTTTTCGCGGGAGTGTTTTCGCGGGAGTGTTTTCGCGGGAGTGTTTTCGCGGGAGTGTTTTCGCGGGAGTGTTTTCGCGGGAGTGTTTTCGCGGGAGTGTTTTCGCGGGAGTGCTTTCGCGGGAGTGCTTTCGCGGGAGTGGTTTTATCACGGGAGTGTTTTCGCGGGAGTGGTTTTATCGCGGGAGTGTTATCGCGGGAGTGTTATCGCGGGAGTGTTCTCAGAAAACAAGTTAACATTGCCTCAAAACTGTTGAGAATAGAACAGGTGGCTACCCTAGCACTAGCTGGCTACCGTAGCACTGGCTAGCTATCCCAACGCTAGCTGGCTACCCCAGCACTAGCTGGGTACCCCAGCACTAGCTGGGTACCCCAGCACTAGCTAGGTACCCCAGCACTAGCTGGCTACACCAGCACTAGTTGGCTACCCCAGTGCTAGCTAGCTACCCCAGCATCAGCTGACTACCCCAGCACCAGCTGGCAACCCCAGCGCTAGCTAGCTACTCCAGTCCAGCTGGCTACCCCATAAATAGGTGACTACCCCAGCGCTAGCTAGCTACCCCAGCACCAGCTGACTACTCCAGTGCTAGCTAGCTACCCCAGCACCAGCTGGCTACCCCAGCACTAGCTGGCTACCCCAGCACTAGCTGGCTACCCCAGCGCTAGCTGGCTACCCCAGCTCCAGCTGACTACCCCAGCACCAGCTGGCTACCCCAGCACCAGCTGGCTACCCCAGCGCTAGCTGGCTACCCCAGCTCCAGCTGACTACCCCAGCACCAGCTGGCTACAGTCATCCAGACACCATCTTCCATCATGAAAGGTGAGTTTCAGTTGTACAAGTGATGATAATCTCACCTCCACTGCATCATAAAAATACTTTATTCCATGATTGTTTAATGAAGGTATAAGATTTTACCATATATTGTGAGGATACTTTCAGAAGTTTTTTTTTTTGTGTGTGAGGAGGTATAACGTGTGTGTGTGTGTGTGTGTGTATGTACTCACCAATTTGTTCTCACCTATTTGTGGTTGCAGGGGTCGATTCATAGCTCTTGGCCCCGCCTCTTAACTGATTGCTACTAGGTTATCTCTCTCCCTACTTCATGAGCTTTATCAAACCTCGTCTTAAAACTATGTATGGTTCCTGCCTCCACTACGTCGCTTTCTAGGCTATTCCACTTCCTGACAACTCTATGCTGAAGAAAAAAATCCTAACAACCCTTTGACTCATAGGAGTCTTCAAGTTCCAATTGTGACCCCTTGTTTCTGTGTCCCCTCTCTGGAACATCTTGTCTCTGTCCATCTTATCTATTCCTCGCAGTATTTTATATGTCGTTATCATGTCTCAACTGACCCTAGTGTCCTGTTTCGTCAAGCCCATTTCCCTTAACCTTTCTTCGTAGGAATAATTCCCTTAGCTCTGGGACTAGTCTTGTTGCAAACTTTTGCACTTTCTCTTATTTCTTGACGTGCTTGACCAGGTGTGGGTTCCAAACTGGTGCTGCATACTCCAGTATGGGCCTGACGTATATGGTGTACAGAGTCTTGAACGATTCCTTAGTGAGGTATCGGAACGCTGTTCTCAGGTTTGCCAGCCGCCCGTATGCTGCAGCAGTTATCTGATTAATGTGTGCCTCAAGAGATGTGCTCGGTATTATACTCACCCCAAGATCTTATTCCTTGAGTGAGGTTTGCAGTCTTTGGTCACCTAGACTATACTCTGTCTGCGGTCTTCTTTGCCCTTCCCCGATCTTCAGGACTTTATATTTGGCAGGGTTAAATTGAAAGAGCCAGTTACTGGACCAGGCTTGTAGCCTGTCCAGGTCTCTTTGTAGTCCTGCCTGATCCTCGACTGATTTAAATCTTCTCATTAACTTCACATCATCTGCAGACATTGACACTTCTGAGTCTATCCCTTCCTTTATGTCATTCACATATTCCAGAAACACCACAGGTCTTAGGACCCCAGTGGAACCCCACTCGTCACAGGTGTCCACTCTGACACCTCGTCACGTACCATGACTCGCTGCTGCCTCCCTGTCAGATATTCTCTGATCCATTGCAGTGCCTTTCCTGTTACGTGTGCCTGATCCTCTAGCTTTTGCATTAACCTCTTATGAAGAACTGTGTCAAACGCCTTCTTGCAGTCCAAGAAAATGCAGTCTATCCACCCCTCTCTCTCGTGTCTTACTTATGTTACCTTGTCATAAAACTCCAGTAGGTTTGTGACACAGCATTTTCCATCCCTGAAACCGTGCTGGTTGTCGTTTATAAGCTTGTGTCTTTCTAGGTGCTCCACCACTCTCCTCCTGATGATCTTCTCCTTGACTTTGCATACTATACACGTCAGTGACACAGGTCTGTAGTAATGCCTCGTGGCTGTCTCCTTTCTGTGTGTGTGTGTGTGTGTGTTTGTGTGTGTGTTTGTGTGTGTGTGTGTGTGTGTGTGTGTGTGTGTGTGTGTGTGTGTGTGTGTGTGTGTGTGTGTGTGTGTGAGTGTGAGGAGGTATAACGTGTGTGTATGTGTGTGTGTGAGTAGGTATAACGTGTGTGTGTGTGTGTGTGTGTGAGTAGGTATAACGTGTGTGTGTGTGTGAGTAGGTATAACGTGTGTGTGTGTGTGTGTGTGTGTGTGTGTGAGGAGGTTTAACGTGAGTGTGTGTGAGGAGGTATAACGTGTGTATGTGTGAGTGTGAGGAGGTATAACGTGTGTGTGTGTGTCTATGTGTGTGAGTGTGAGGAGGTATAACGTGTGTGTGAGTGAGTGAGAGGAGATATAACGTGTTTGTGAGTGAGTGAGAGGAGATATAACGTGTGTGTGTGAGGAGGTATAGCGTGTGTGTGAGGAGGGATAACGTGTGAGAGAGAAGGGATAACGTGTGTGTGAGAAGGGATAACGTGTGAGTGAGAAGGGATAACGCGTGTGTGAGGAAGAACAGCGTGTGTAAGGAGGGATAACGTGTGTGTGAGGAAGTATAACGTGTGTGCGAAGAGGGATAACGTGTGTGTGAGAAGGGATAACGTGAGGATGATGAGGTATAGCGAGTGTGTGAAGAGAGGTAACGTGTGGGTGTGTGTGTGTGTGAGAGGAGGTATAGCGTTTGAGTGAGGAGGTATAGCGTGTGAAGAGAAAGTATAGCGTGTTTGTGAGAAGGTATATCGTGTGATTGAGGAGGTTTAGCGTGTGATTGAGGAGGTTTAGCGTGTGATTGAGGAGGTATTGTGTGCGATTGAGCAGGTATATCTTGTGATTGAGGAGGTATATCGTGTGACTGAGAAGGTATAGCTTGCTTGTGAGGAGGAATAGCGTGTTTGTGAGGAGGGATATCGTGTGCGTGAGGAGGGATAACGTGTGCGTGAGGAAGGATAACGTGTGCGTGAGGAGGATAAAGTGTGCGTGAGAGGATAACATGTCGTGAGGAGGATAACGTTGCGTGAGGAGGGATAACGTGTGCGTGGGGAGGATAACATTGATCGTGAGGAGGGATAACGTGTGCGTGAGGAGGGATAACGTATGTGTGAGAAGGGATAACGTGTGCGTGAGGAGGGATAACGTATGTGTGAGAAGGGATAACGCGTGTTTGAGGAGGTATAACGTGTGTGTGAGTAGGTATAACGTGTGTGTGTGAGTGTGAGGAGGTATAACGTGTGTGTGTGAGTGTGAGGAGGTATAACGTGTGTGCGTGAGTAGGGATAACGTGTGCGTGAGGAGGTATAGTGTGTTTGTGAGGAGGGATAACGTGTGAGTGAGAAGGGATAACGCGTGTGTGAGGAAGTACAGCGTGTGTAAGGAGGGATAACGTGTGTGTGAGGAAGTACAGCGTGTGTAAGGAGGGATAACGTGTGTGTGAGAAGGGATAATGTGAGGATGATGAGGTATAGCAAGTGTGTGAGGAGAAGTAACGTGTGTGTGTGTGTGTGTGTGTACTCACCTAATTGTACTCACCTAATTGTGGTTGCAGGGGTCGAGACTCAGCTCCTAGCCCCGCCTCTGCACTGTCCGCTACTGGGTCTCTGCTCTCCCTGCTCCATGAGCTTTATCATACCTTGTCTTAAAACTATGTATGGTTCCTGCCTCCACTATATCGTTCGCTAAACTATTCCACTTCCTAAGTACTCTATGGCTGAAGAATTGCTTCCTAACATCTCTCTGACTCATCTGAGTCTTCAGCTTCCAGTTGTGTCCCCTTGTTTCTGTGTTTCCTCTCTGGAACATCCTGTCACTATCTACCTTGTCGATTCCCCGCAGTATTTTGTATGTCGTTATCATGTCTCCTCTAACCCTTCTGTCCTCCAGTGTTGTTAGTCCTATTTCCCTCAACGTTTCTCCATAGGGCAGTCCCCTGAGTTGTGGAACTAGCCTTGTCGCAAACCTTTGCACTTTCTCTAATTTCTTGACGTGCTTGACCAGGTGTGGGTTCCAGACTGGTGCTGCATACTCTAGTATGGGCCTGACGTACACGGTGTACAGTGTCTTGAACGATTCCTTGTTAAATAACGGAACGCTAATCTTAGGTTTGCCAGTCGCCCATATGCTGCCGCGGTTATCTGGTTGATGTGTGTTTCCGGAGACGTGCTTGGTGTTATACTCACCCCAAGGTCTTTCTCCTTTGATGAGGTTTGTAGCCTTTGTCCACCTAGCCTGTACTCTGTCAGCGGTCTTCTTTGCCCTTCTCCGATCTTCATGACTTTGCATTTGGTGGGGTTAAATTCGAGAAGCCAGTTGCTAGACCAGATGTCAAGCTTGTCCAGGTCTCTCTGAAGTCCTGCTTGGTCTTCATCCGATGTGATTCTTCTCATTAATTTCACATCATCTGCGAAAAGAGACACTTCTGAGTCTATCCCGTCCGTCATGTCATTCACATATAGCAAGAATAGCACTGGTCCTAGGACTGACCCCTGCTGTACACCGCTCGTCACGGGCGCCCACTGTGATACCTCATCACGCACCATGACCCGTTGTTGTCTCCCTGTGAGGTATTCCCTTATCCATTCCAGTGCCCTTCCTGTTATACACGCTTGGTCTTCCATCTTCCTTACTAATCTCATGTGAGAAACTGTGTCAAAGGCCTTCCTGCAGTCCAAGAAAATGCAGTCAACCCACCCTTCTCTCTCTTGCCTTACCTCTGTTACTTTATCATAGAACTCCAGGAGGTTTGTTACACAGCATTTGCCTTCCCTGAATCCGTGCTGTCTGGCGTTGATTATCCTGTTCTGCTCCAGATGCTCCAACATTCTTTTCCTGATGATTTTCTCCAAGACTTTACACACTATACACGTAAGTGACACCGGTCTGTAGTTTAGTGCCTCTTTTCTGTCTCCTTTTTTTAAAGATGGGGACTACGTTGGCCTTTTTCCATATCTCAGGTAGCTGCCCAGTTTCAAGGGATGTGTTGAAAATTTTGGTAAGTGGCACACTCAGAACCTCAGCTCCTTCCCGAAGGACCCATGGTGAGATACTGTCCGGACCCATCGCCTTTGAGGTATCAAGGTCACTGAGTAACTGCTTCACCTCCCCCTCAGATGTGTGTATGCCCTCCAGCACTCGATACATCCCTTGTTGGTGACGCACCCCGTCCTGTCTACCCAACTGCCTTCCTTCCTCCACTGTGAATACTTCCCTAAACCTCGAGTTGAGCTCCTCACATACCTCTTGATCATTACTTGTGAGTTCCCCATCTTCCCTCCTCAGCCTTATCACCTGGTCCTTTACTGTTGTCTTCCTTCTGATGTGGCTGTACATCAGTACAGCTGTACATCAGTGTGTGTGTGTGTGAGGGAGGAGGTATAGCGTGTGAGAGAGAAAGTATAGCGTGTGATTGAGGAGGTTTAGCGTGTGATTGAGGAGGTTTAGCGTGTGATTGAGGAGGTTTAGCGTGTGATTGAAGAGGTTTAGCGTGTGATTGAGGAGGTATTGTGTGTGATAGAGGAGGTATATCGTGTGATTGAGGAGGTATAGCGTGCTTGTGAGGAGGTATAGCGTGTTTGTGAAGGGGATATCGTGTGCGAGAGGAGGGATAACGTTTGCGTGAGGAGGGATAACGTGTGCGTGAGGAGGGATAATGTGTGCGTGAGGAGGGATAACGCGTGTGTGAGGAGAGATAACGTGTGCGTGAGGAGGGATAACGTGTGCGTGAGGAGGGATAACGTGTGCGTGAGGAGGATAACGTGTGCGTGAGGAGGGATAACGTGTGCGTGAGGAGGGATAACGTGTGCGTGAGGAGGGATAACGTGTGCGTGAGGAGGGATAACGTGTGCGTGAGGAGGGATAACGTATGTGTGAGAAGGGATAACGCGCGTTTGAGGAGGTATAACGTGTGTGTGAAGAGGGATAACGCGTGTGCGAGGAGGTATAGATTGCGTAAGGAGGGATAGCGTGTGTGTGAGGAGGGATAACGTGTATGCGAGGAGGGAAAACGTGTATGCGAGGAGGAATAACGTGTATGTGAGGAGGGATAACGTTTGTGAGGAGGGATAACGTGTGCGTGAGAGGGATAATGTGTGCCTGAGAGGGATAACCGTGTGTGAGGAGGGATAACGTGTGCGTGAGGAGGGATAACGTGTGCGTGAGGAGGGATAACGTGTGCGTGAGGAGGGATAACGTGTGCGTGAGGAGGATAACTGGTAGGAGGATACCGTCGTAGGGGGGATAACTGTGGGAGGATAAATTGTGAAGGGAAAAG
>WNWK01040995.1:0-16685 GCA_009830355.1 Cherax destructor
AAATATGTCGCCAGTAGCTATAGCTTTTCTGAGGACATATGCACCTTACATCACCTGTCCTGCAGCAGCAGTCATTAGATGTATTTTCTTCTGTTGCAGACATGTACCATGGATTTTGTGTTCAATAAAGCCTAGGAATAAGGCCTGTGTTTTTATCACAACAAGCTTATAGGACAGGAAGTTGCATTTTCCTGTTTTCATATGGGCACGGCATTTTATGGGGTGATCATAATTACATGTCCCATCTGATTTCCCAGATATTCCATGCCTGCAGATACCAAGTGCATAATATTCACATAAGCCTGGTTTCCGTTTGCCCTGTTTTTTTGTGACTGTGTTCCCAATTGTATTCCCTATTGGTGCGTGTGTTCCTGTCTCGTTTCTATCTTTGGCACTAGTGCTAACACTGGAGCCTTCATCCGTTTCTGGTAATTTAACTTCAGTATTTCCCAGGGCAATCCCCTGTTTACTATCTACCGTGGTATTGCTAGTTTGTAACATTGGTTTTTGTGTGTCCTTGTCTACACCTGTTTCCCCACTGGAGTTCCTGTCCCCCTTCAGGTCACCATCATTTATTTCTCCATTCTTACAGTTACTGTCTACTAGGGCAACATCTGTACCAGGGGCGATAGCACCATCTGGCCCAATTTTTTTACTTTCCCAACTGTTATAGAATGCTGTCATGTATTTTATGAAGGCCAATTTGAGGTCATCAATGTGATTTTATTCCACAGTTCGGTCTCATTTGGGCATACCCAAAAACACTTCCCTGCTTTAATATCTCGTGTAGTTGATTTCTGAATGCCTGCACAAGGAGCGTGGCTCCATTTACCACAGAAGTTGCATATATAATCCATCCAGTGGAACGTTTGTTTGTTTGGTTGCATAATACACAGGTAGAATATAACTTTGGTATATCTGTGTCTAACATTAGAAATAATATTAGGAGAGAAGTAAATAATGAAAATGAGTGTTACAGGAATGCAGTTAGAAGTCTGAGTAGATCTATAACCCACTATGATAACATGAACGTAGATAAGTATGTTTATGAAGCAACTTGCAATGTGAACAGACTGACTGATGTTGTAGTGGCCAGGCTTAGGATTAATATTTGCACCAAGAACTCATTACAGTTGTGACCGGGTGTGGACTAGTGAATTGCTCATTACTTTATAATTTGTTCATGATTGTAACCATGTATGAACGTAAGTAAGTAAATTTACTTACATGATTCATTACCTTTGTAACTTGTGAGTTCATTACCTTTGACTTGATTCATTACCTTTGTAACTGTGAGTTCATTACCTTGTAACTTGTGAGTTCATTACTTTGTAATGTGAGTTCATTACCTTTGTAACTTGTGAGTTCATTACCTTTGTAACTTGTGAGTTCATTACCTTTGTAACTTGTGAGAGTTCATTACCTTTGTAACTTGTTCATACTGAAGCTCAGTCAAAACTTTGGGGCCCAGTCCCTGGACCCACTATATACCTCTGTAATCTTTTGATTACCGCCCACAGGATGTGTATGGGGTGCATAATAAAGATATCAAACTAACTTAGGCTTGGCTACAAGTACTTCTGGCAGTTTGGGAGACACACAGATGATGATCAAACTAAATGCAAATTATGTGATCAGGCACATGGTCACTGTCTTGAACACTATGTGCTTAATTGTCTACTTATTGAGGAATACAGAGATAGACAGTATAATAACCTATGTGACATGTCAAGATATCTTATTAATGAAAATAAGATACCAGATATACTAAGCAAATTCCCTAAATTTGCTTGTAACAGATAAGTGAACTGTAGATATAAATCCATATGTACAGTTGTTAACCCTTTTGGGGCCTAGTTCCTAGGCCTTTTGTGTATGCATATGCTCTTGCGCTTCCGTCCACAGGATGGATATGGGTGCACAATAAACTAGCCACTTCGGTGGCAAAATCTAATAACAATTGGCTTTCTATATAGTAGTATGTCATTGATGTCAGCTATGGTCTGTATACCTTGTACATGTACTTGTAGTAAATAAAGATATTATTATTATTATTATTATTATTATTATTATTATTATTATTATTATTATTATTATTATTATTATTATTATTATTATTACCTACTTACAGCTAGGTGAACAGTGACAGCAGGTGTCAGGAAACATCTGCAATATTTCCACCCTTGTCAGGAACTGAACCACGGTATCTTTATTGTTATAACGTTTAGCTTACACCTCAGGCTTTTTTCAGTCATATACAGAGGTGACTAAATATGGACACACTACAGATAGTAGCGAGGCAGAGATAATGTGATCAGTCTATCAACCTTGTAAAAGTAGTATTTTTTTGAGGAGGTCGGTCCCTCAGCCTGGAGAAAAGTTCAGCTCAATAGTCTGGAACATTATTTCAGACTGAGGAGCTGAAGCACATTCTCAGGTAGTACTGGTGGCTAAAGCTCTCGCTTCACACGGCGAGGGTCTGGGTTCGATTCCCAGCCAGGGTAGAAACATTGGGCGTGTTTCTGTTGTCTATGTTCCCCATCAGTAAAATGGATACCTGGGTGTTAGTCGACTGGTGTGGGTCGCATCCTGGGACACTGACCTAATTTGCTCGAAATGCTCAGCATAACAAGCGGCTTTCTATATAGTCTGTATACCATGTACTTGTAGTAAATAAAGATATGTGCTTCAGGCTGAGTGACTACTTACTATTAAGACTCACGAAGTTACCCCGGTTATTATTTCGTTTTCTTTAAAGCCTTCAGTTCCCTTCAATGACCATATATATAAACTCTTCATTGAAACACTTTATGCTACTATTTTGTATTCAATTAAATTTTACTATATTTTAAAAGTGTATCACAAATCGTTTATTTGATTAATGTTGATATTTATATAATTTATATAAAATTAAAAAATCAACTACATTAGCAGTTATACTTGAATTGGTATAATTATTATGTTGAAAGCATGTTCAGGATTCCATCTAATTTCATGACAATTGTATACCATATTCTGTGGCAATAAACAAAACAAAAATAATGGTAATTTTTAAAGATGTAATGATAGGTGGAGTATTGTAAACAAACATTCATCATGGCCTCCAGCAAAGGTTCCGGACCTCAAGTCATTGATCTCTCCAAACTTAATTTGGAGCAATTGACGACGTTAAAAAATCAGCTTGATCAGGTATGCTGTTAGTCGCTTCTCTCTGGGAGATGATCACTAGTTAGATGATTAACATTAATCATGAAATACGAAGTTGAAGGCTAAGGCGTGACCAGTCGAGGCTGGAACACATGTGACATTATCTCTGTATGAATAAAGTTTGGTGGCAAATATTGTGTGACTACCCGGTGTATAGGACGTATTACAAGGGTACTGCAAGAACTGACTGTCTTCAATTAACCCATCATGCAGGATGTTTCTTGTCATTCCTCATGCAGGATGTTGCAGTGTAAGAACAGCATTCCGACATCTTAATAAGGAATCGTTCAGGACCCTGTACACTGTGTACGTTAGGCCCATACTGGAGTATGCAGCACCAGTTTGGAACCCACACCTAGCCAAGCACGTAAACTAGAGAAAGTGCAAAGATTTGACCTGACGACACTGGAGGACAGGAGAGATAGGGGGGACATGATAACGACATATAAAATACTGAGAGGAATTGACAAGGTTGACAGAGACAGAATGTTCCAGAGATGGGACACAGCAACAAGGGGACACAGTTGGAAGTTGAAGACTCAGATGAATCACAGGGATGTTAGGAAGTATTTCTTCAGTCACAGAGTGGTCAGGAAGTGGAATAGTTTGGGAAGCGATGTAGTGGAGGCAGGATTTAATCATAGCTTTAAGAAGAGGTATGATAAAACTCATGGCACAGGGAGAGTGACCCAGTAGCAGCTAGTGAAGAGGCGGGGCCAGGAGCTATGACTCGACCCCTGCACCCTTATCTAGGTGAGTGCTGTTTGACCCTCTCAGATTTAGCTCTTATTTGATGACCAACAAACTTACTCTCAATATTGATAAAACCTATTTTATCCAGTTTGGGAACAGAGCTACAAACGCACCACTTAACATAATGATAAACGGGTCCCCTACCACAAAACTCACAGAGGGAAAATTCTTAGGAATCCATCTTGACAGTGGCCTCAAATTTCAGACACATATACAACAAATCTCCAAGAAAGTCTCAAAGACCGTGGGAATACTATCCAAGATACGGTACTATGTTCCACAACCAGCTCTCCTTACCCTATATCACTCACTCATTTACCCCTACCTCACCTATGGAATCTGCGCATGGGGCTCTACATCAATAACTCATCTCAGACCACTAATAACTCAACAAAAGGCAGCAGTTAGAATGATAACAAATTCTCACTCCAGGCAACATACTCCACCAATATTCAAAACCTAAACTTACCACCATACAAGACATCCATACTTTTTACTGTGCCTATTACATACATAGAAAACACTATGCAAATATTAACCCACCACTCAAACTTCTCCTTACTAATTTTAACAGGACACATGACCATAACACTAGACACAGATCACTCTCGATGTTCCCGTGTCCATCTAACACTATGTAAAAACTCAATGCATATAAAAGGCACGAAAATTTGGAATTCATTACCTATCATTGCCAAAGAAACCCTACCTGTACCCCAATTCAAAACGATGCTAAAAACCACCTTCTCACCCAAAGCTAATTTCTCCATATCAAACATTCCCAGCAAAGTAGAATAATCACTTAACGTAAAACCTGACTAATCAATTCAATGTAATGTATGAATGAACGAATGAATGTAAAACCTGTTATGAATAATACATACTTAGCTAGTTATTCCCACAACACTTACATTATAATGACCACTGTAAACTAACTGCAATGCAATTAATTGTTTTAAATTGTTATCTCACTCAATTAGGCATTGCTCAATAAATTGCTACAATTAATTGATATGTTCAACTTATATTCAAACTTTATAACTTAGATATGCAACTTTACTTATTTTATAAATTATCAACCATAACTTTTTATTATTTTATTATTTTATTATTATTATTGCTTTAATTTGTTTAATCTGATCTAATTAATTTTATAATGAAGACAAAAGTACAAAACTGTTTAAAAAATGTCATGTCTAAACTATGTTCAAATTTCATAGCTTAAATACTCACCTTTACTCATTGTATACTATCTACAAAAATTCTTACAATTTAGTTTTAAGTTAATTTTAAGTCTGCCCAAAATGCCCTGCATACTAGGGGCTTTTGGCATGTACACCTCATGTAATCTCAATAACCAAATGTAATTCTTTGTATCATGTCCAAATAAAAATATTATTATTAATATTATTATTATTATTATTATTATATTCTTCAAGTAAGATAGTTTTCCTCTCACACACCATCAAGGAATATAAGTTTATTCAGGTACAAATACACACACTTTGGATTACAATTGTATAATAATTTATAAACTACCCAGGCTAATCCAAAAATAGTTAATGACTTACTGCCATCGAGGTCCTTGAAAGACAAGCACCTTGATGGTGGTGAAGGGCCTTTGTTCCAAAGAATTAAAGTTATTTTCCCCTCCTTAGATTGAATCTGATTGCCCCCTATTCCTCAGGCCTTGTATTATCCTTATAGGTTTTGTACTTCCCTGTGAATGTAATAATAACTGCCATATTTCACAGGGCATTCCTGGAGGAGGGAAAGAGAAACTTTGATGTTGGTGAAAGACTCTTGATCCAAAGATTTGGAGCTACCCCTCCCATTCTTTGACTCAAATTGATTACCCCCTTTCCCCCTCCCTCTCATTCCTTAAGCTTTGTATGGCCCATACAAGTTTAGTGATTCTCATGAGTATGATTCATCTCAGTGGTTTTCCCTGTTGCAGACGATGCAACATCCCCCCAATGAAAAGCAGGGGTGCCACTAGCACGTTAAGAGACAGCACAATAAGTGTCAGGGGCCCAAGACTGTTCAGCTGCCTCCCAGCATACATAAGGGGAATTATCAATAGACCCCTGGCTGTCTTCAAGCAGGCACTAGACAGGCACCTAAAGTTGGTAAATGACCAGCCAGGCTGTGGTTCATACGTCGGATTGTGTGCAGCCAGCAGTAACAGCCTGGTTGATCAGGCCCATGATCCACCATGAGGTCTAGTCACAGACCGGGCCGGGGGGGGCGTTGACCCCCGGAACTCTCTCCAGGTAATATATTACCTGTGATCTACTTGGAGAGTTTTCCTACTCTCACAGCCCAGCCTGTGGCCAGGCCTCCCTATTGATTTCCTGCTGATGAAATCTTTTACCCTGAACTGGGATTCATTTAATTTTAGTCGTGGCCAGTCGCTTCCAAACGTTGACAGAGCGAGGGTGTCCCAGGTAAGCGGCAAGTGACCCCTGGTGTCTGGTTGGTGAAGTTTTGTTTTCTTCAAAATGGCGGAATACCGGAGGAGAGTAAACACCGTCTGTTTAGAATTGTTAAAAGGTGCGGTATATCTTAGCAATGCCGATGTCATTCTACCTCTCGTGATTAGAGATACTTTCAGGATCCCTAGCGAGTACTTGTACGGGATATCCCTGAATGGTACCGCAAGAATCTTAGTGAAATTCATGTCGCCTGTTATATACGAGAAGGTTGTGGATATGTATCAAGAACGGCGCATCGTCGTCAACGCTAGCCAGGAGGTGTGCCTACGTGACGTATCGGTCCATTATTCTTGGGTACGCCTTCGTAATATTCCATTCGAAGCAGACGAAGTGGATGTACTACGGGAGTTTGGATGCTATGGAACTATACATGCCGTCAACGTGGGGCGATGGTCCCAAGGAATTTACGTTGGTATGTTGGAGGGATCATTTTCCCTGGAAATGATTTTGAGGCATCCTATACCCTCATATGTGACGGAGGCGTTCAGGAAGCAAATTTACGTCACTTACCCAGGGCAGGTACGGACGTGCCGTCTGTGTGGTGGCCCTGGACATATGGCCACGACATGCGAGTGACGAAGGGAGCGGCAGCGGACAGAGCAAGCTGAGACAGAATCTAGTGTAGTGATGGAAGAGTGTGTGCAATCCCCGAAGGATGCCATATCGGTGGTGGATAATGTTTTGCAGGTTCTACCTGAAAATGGGAAGTGGAGTGAAGCGGTGGAGGCCGCGGAAGAGATCGTCTCAACGTTGTCACCGCCATCAGAGGTGGTGTCGGGTGTGTCATCTCTGGTGGAAGAGGTGGTGAACCAACCATTAGAGTTGCCCAGTTTCGAGGACATTCAGAGGCTCCTCGATAGCCCATTGCTGGTGGATTTGCTGACTACGACAGTGACTTCACCTGTGGTGGAGACTGTCCTTGTGTGTAGTGTGGGTGCGGAAGGAAGGCGTGTGCCTCATAAGTCAGTGGTAGAGGTGGAAGTAGAGGTGCACAGGGAAGATGGTGATGGGGATATGGATTAAGTGGGGGCTTCCTGTAAGAGGCCCAGTGTACCCGTGGAGGATGATGTGTTGACCCCGGGACAAAGGTCGTGCAAAATGGCTTGGGCAGATGTGGCCAAAAGTGCCAAGGGTTCTGCTCCCTTGGGAAAGTTAGGTGGGAGCAGTGGGAAGTCAGCTAGGAGCACTAGTGGAAAGTCCAGGTCAGGTTTGACAGCGACAGGGAAGCGAAATGATAAAACCCAGCCGTTGTCTTCAAGTGCATTACAATAAATGTTAATGGCCTCCGTACAGAGGTCAAGAGGCGATGGGTGGAGGTCTCACTACGACGTTTGGATGTTGATGTACAGTGGACCCCCGGTGTTCGTCCTGCTCAAAACACGCCCTTTTATGTAAGTGTATTTTTTTAAATGCTTTTATAAGTGTAGTTTTGGGAATCTAAAAGGACTAGTCTACTTTACATTATTTATTAAGGGAATAAATTCGGTTGGTAATGGCACTTGAACAGCATTCTGTTACGAAAAATGGACGAACACCGGGGGTCCACTGTATTCTTTATACAAGAGCACAATTTTAGGTATGGAAGTGAGTTGCGTGTGCAAGGGTATACAGTGGAGCCCCGAGTAACGTAAAAACTTCATTCCAGAAGCCTGCTTAAATGCCATTACCGAACGAATTTACTCCCTTAAGGAATAATGTCACGTAGGTAGTCTATTTCAGACCCCCAAAAATACACTTCCACAAGCACTTACAATATTATACTTACATAATTGTACGATTTCCTGGGTGTTCGTTACTCGGGGGTCCACTGTACATGTTACGCGGGGAACTCGGACAGTATCAAAGGTAGGGTTGTGGTTGGAATAAGGGAGACCAGCCCTTTTACGCTGTTGGCATGGGAATGGGGCAGTGGGGGACGGGTCGTGCATGTAGTGGGGACATGGGGGCACATACAGGTAGGTTTTGTAGGTGTGTATGTATATGCCAGCGACGTCCAATAGACGGGTGAAGGAGGATTTTGTGCGTGAGCATTTAGTATATTTTCTAAGGGGCCTACCATTAGTTTCTGTGATTGCCGAAGATTGGAATTGTGTTACCAGGGGAAAGGATGTAGAACCGAGAGGAGGGGGGTGTATCTTAGGGATTTTATGTGAGGTACAGCAGGCGATTGGTGTTGTTGACGTGGTAGGGGGTGGAGGGTGGAATGTAGAATACACCTTTTGTCGAAGAGGTTATGCCGCACTTTTGGACAGGGTATATATCACTGGTTTAATACACAGTGGGAGGGTAGAATGCGTGGATCTGAGATTCTCAGATCACCGGGGCGTGCTGGTGGCACTAGAATGGGAAGGTGCTGTTCGAGTATTCCCTAGTTACTGGAAATTAAATGTTAGATTGTTGAAGGGTTTAGAGGCTTTGGAGACTTTCGGGTTATGGTGGGATCGGTTGTGGGATGGAGGAAAAGAAATTGAGAATGTAGTGGATTGGTGGAATTTACGAGCGAAGTTAGCAATAAAGGGTTTTTACAGTAGGTTAGGGAGGGAGGATGCATCCTATAGATACGGAAAGCAGAGGTATCTTGAGGGTCAGCTGCGAGATTGTTACGGCCTGGGAGGGAGGTATGATCATGCGGAAATAGTCTTAGGAGTCAATTACAGGATATTCAGAATGAGAACTTTCAGGCGTTGAGGGTGCAGGCGGGGATAGAGGAGGTGCTATGGGGGGATAAGCCATCTGTTAGGGTTCTTCGAAGTTTCAGGTTGCGATGCAAGGCGACGACGGTGATGTCTTTGGTGGTTGATGAAGACTTGGCAGGATACCCTAAGGGTCAAAGGCTCTGTACTACTGGAAGCATGGGAGCTATGCGGATAAATAGTTTGAACAGAAATGGATTGGTAGAGAGGGGAATCGGGAGGCGAGGGAGGCCTTACTGCATGGTATGGTGGCGAACGTGAGGGATGTGGAGAGAGTCGTTGTGGAGGGCTGTATAATGGAGGAGGAGGTAGCCCAGGCCGTTCTGAGTCAGGCAATGGGGAAATCGCCGGGTTGGGATGGAATTCTGGGGGATTTTTATGTAGTACATTGGGACACGGTAAAATAGGTTCTGGTCCGTCTATACAATGCTATGAAAGATGAAGGTAGAATGGGTGGGGAGGTGGGGTTGGGGATTGTGGTGTTGGTACCGAAGGTGAACATCCACGGAACTCTAGGTGAATATAGGCCCATCATGTTGTTAGGAGCGGATTACAAGATATTTGCAAGAATTTTGGCCAACCGTATGAAACGGGTATTGGATAAGGTGGTATGGGATGGGCAATATGGGATTCTTGGTCAGTCTATGAGGGATGGACATCGTAGAATTAAAAGTTTTGTGGAGGAATGTTGTGGGGGTGGAGTAGTGGGGTTAGATTGGGAAAAGGCTTTTGATAATGTGGATAGGGAGACTTTATTGGCAATGTTATTGAAGCAGGGTTTTGGGAGGAGGTGGTGGCATGGGTGCGTATGCTATATACAGATGCGACGGTACGGGTACAGGTGAATGGGAGGGTAGGGTCCGCGATAGGCATGGGGTGGGGGCTGCGGCAGGGGTGTCCCCTCTCGCAGCTCTTGTTTGCAGGACCCTTTTTATAGGTTAGTAACTGGTGGAGTAGGGGAGGGTTTTGGTGGGCAGGGTGTAGAGGTGGGCATCATAGGCTATGTAGATGATACCACCATAATGGTGCGTAGTAGGGAAGGCTTGGAGTTCATTAATAGGGTTATAGGTTTTTTTGGCGATGCGTCAGGCATGCGTGTTAATAGGGAGAAATCAAAATTTTTGGAGGTGGGGTCCTGGGTGGGGGGACATTGGGTAGGGAGTATGGGTGGAAAACTGTCGAGCAACTCAAAATATGTGGAGTATATTTTTGCAATGAGGAAAGGTCTGCACGCACAATTAATTCGTCTTTAGTGGTAGATGCGGCCATTTGAAGAATGGCGGGATGGCAACCGGGTGAGGTGACACTCCTCCAAAGGGTAATTGTTGTTAATGTCCTAGTATATAGCAAATTATGGTTTGTTACAGCAGTTTATCCTTTGTTTGCAGAGGATGTACTGAGGTTGCAGAGGAAAGCTTTGAATTTTATATGGGGTTTCCGTCGGCATTGGTTGAGGAAGGACGTTGTCATGACAAAAGTAGCAAAGGTATGGGGTTAATACCGTTGCACAGGCGTTTAATAGGTATTTATGTACGACAGGAATATTTGGTGCGGGGTGGCGTTAGGGGGGGCGAGGGTTGATGCAGTAATGAGAGAGGTTAGACGGTGGTGGGTGGGTAAGGATTTAATATTGTGTGAAGCAATGTTATGGCATCTATTAGTAGTGCAAGACCCCAAGAGGGTAAAGGTATGTAAACTGGATCAGATCTGTGTACGATGTGGGTGGCCGGAAACGGCATTCTATGTCGTATACTTTTGTGAAGGTTTAATAAGGGTGAGGGATTGGTTTCAGGGCGTTCTACGACAGGTGGGAGGAGGGAGGTTGTCAATGCTGAGGGCATTAAGTCTAGAAGTATGGGGTTGTTCTGACGAGGTCCGACGATCGGTTTCGTACTTAGTGCTCGACTATTTGTACGTTTCTTGGGGAATGCGGGAGACTAGGAGTGCGACGTGCATCAGGGCGCTGGCGTGTCGTTTTTACAGAACAAAATGTAGAAATCGAGAGGTGTATGGACGATGCTAGGAGAGACTTTTCGTTGGGCTATAGAAACCTAACGATGGATGTATTTAAGGTTATGACATCTATAGTGAGTTGATAGGTCACAAGATGGAGCATGTGGGTTGGTCTCCCAGGGGGGGGAGGTTAGGTGACTAATCAATTGAATGTAATGTATGAATGAACGAATGACTGAATGTAAAACCTGTTATGAATAATACATACTTAGCTAATTATTTCCACAACACTTACATTATAATGACCACGTAAACTAATTGCAATGCAATTAATTGTTTTAAATTGTTATCTCACTCAATTAGTTGCATTGCTACAATAAATTGCTACAATTAATTGATATGTTCAACTTATATTCAAACTTTATAACTTAGATATGCAACTTTACTTATTTTATAAATTATCAACCATAACTTTTTATTATTTAATTATTATTATTGCTTTAATTTGTTTAATCTGATTTAATTAATTTTATAATGAATACAAAAGTACAAAACTATGTTTAAAAAATGTCATGTCTAAACTATGTTCAAATTTCATAGCTTAAATACTCACCTTTACTCATTGTAAACTATCTACAAAAATTCTTACAATTTAGTTTTAAGTTAATTTTAAGTCTGCCCAAAATGCCCTGCATACTAGGGGCTTTTGGCATGTACACCTCATGTAATCTCAATAACCAAATGTACTTCTTTGTATCATGTCCAAATAAACTATTATTATTATTATTATTATGAGGTGTGCTAGTGAATAGGTGTGCAGGGGTGTGGCCTAGGATGATGGGGGGGGTGACCTGTATGAGGTCCGGGGTATGTAAACTGGATAACATTGGTCTGTCCGTGGGTGATGTTATTGGTGAGGAAGTTTTTCCAGGTTACCAATGGAAGACCATTTGGTACTGGTTCAGGAGATTGTGATTGCACCCTCGAGTCCGAGAAACTGGGTACCGTTTCCTCAATGGAATGTACTAGCGTCTAAGGCGCAATTGTATGTTATGGGCCTAACTTGGGATCAGATCTGTGTACGATGTGGGTGGCCGGAAATGGCATTCCATGTCGTATACTTTTGTGAAGGTTTAACCCTTTGGGGGTCCCAAGGCCCTCTCCGAAACTTGTTCTCAGGGTCGCAAATTTTTCGGAAAAAATAAATTATTTTTCTTACGAAATGATAGAGAATCTTTTTTCCGATCATAACGCCACCAAAATTATGAAATTTGATGGAAAACTAATGGAATTATGCTCTTGCGAAGTTAGCGGTATCAATGACATTTACGCATCGGCGATTTCCCCCACTTTGAGCCCTATTTTCGGCAAATTCCAATGTTTCAGTCTACTAAAATTATAGCTATTTCGATAGAATTCTATTTGTTCTATCAATTGAGTATAATAAACCGCCAATTTACCGGTTTCAACTACCCAATAAGGTGGTCAGAAATTTGCAATTTGGCCAATTTCACACAAATTTCAAAAGATGCTAATTTCAAAATAGGGTTCAGAATAAACAAGACAGACATTCCTGGCACTAAAATAACATTTTATATGTTCATTAGTCTCGTCTCCAGGCCCCTCTTACATTAGTTTTGCTTTCCATTTTGAATTTTTATTCTCACAAAAAATAGAAGATTTACTGTTACGTATACAACTGCATCATTGTAAAAATGGTATAAATAATATCAGAGCACTTGTGCAAGAATATTAGACTACCCAGTTGATGTGTATTGGACGCATGGTGTGATTTGTTTACTCTTGAACATCAGCAAAAATTGAACATTTTCGCTACTTTGCGCTCAGTTTCAAGGTACTTGTCATCATGAGACCAGTCAAAATTATCTCTATTTCTGTAATATATTATCCATTCTATCGAATGAGACTAAGAAAACGAGTATACAAGCATAAATACCATACGAAATTAGACTGCAAAGTTGCTGTTTTAAACCAAAAACGTGGTCAGTTTTTTTTCCTCGTTATGCACTGTGTGGTGCAGGATTTTTTTTATACTGCGCACACTGACCGCACAGACCCATTCTCTCACATCTAGGCCTACCAGCCTGTTTCCACTTGATTTGAGGGTGCTAGAATTTAGGTGTACTAGTACGACGAAAACCCTGGTGCATAAGCCGTACTAGTATGGCCGAAACCCCGAAAGGGTTAATAAGGGTGAGGGATTGGTTTCAGGGCATTCTACGACAGGTAGGAGGAGGGAGGTTGTCAATGCTGAGGGCATTAAGTCTAGAAGTATGGGGTTCTGACGAGATCCGACGATCGGTTTCGTACTTAGTGCTCGACTATTTGTACGTTTCTTGGGGAATGCGACGCGCATCATGGCACTAGCGTGTCGTTTTTACAGAACAAAATGTAGAAATCGAGAGGTGTATGGACGATGCTGGGACTGAGACTTTTCGTTGGGATTTAGAAACCTAACGATGTATGTATTTAAGGGGTTATGACATCTATAGTGAGTTGATAGGTCACAAGATGGAGCGTGTGGATTGGTCTCCCGGGGGGGGGAGGTTAGGTTTTGTGTATGAGGTGTGCTAGTGAATAGGTGTGCATACGTGAGGGTGTGTGGCCTAGGATGATGGGGGGGTGACCTGTATAAGGTCCGGGGTATGTTTTTGGTGTGGTTGACGACTCAGACTGGGAGGGGGTCATACAGGGACCCAGTGCTTGGTTTTATCATTTCAGTGGAGCTGTTGGTAATCCATTGTCAAGTAAGTCTTTTTGTAAGGAGACCGGTCATATTATTAGTAGTATATAGTGGCATAAGAGATAGATAATCAAACTGGGCTGTCATAGTCCAGAGACTTTCATGAAGGCGGTGACATCCCAAGGTGCCAAAGGAGGTTTTGTATCTCTGAGCATGTCGTTTTGTGGCCTTACGTAGGATCATTCAGACAGTGTGACTTTACATCATGGAGAGACTTCCATGCAGTCTATATGGTGGATAGAACCTAGTTGACATTTGGTGACAACTCTTGGTATGAGTGTTGCTTGTGTACTGTGTAAAGAATTAGATAATGTGTGCATGATGTAATCCACGACTCAGACTGGGAGGGGAGGGTCATACAGGGACCCAGTGCTTGGTTTTATCATTTCAGTGGAGCTGTTGGTAATCCATTGTCAAGTAAGTCTTTTTGTAAGGAGACCGGTCATATTATTAGTAGTATATAGTGGCATAAGAGATAGATAATCAAACTGGGCTGTCATAGTCCAGAGACTTTCATGAAGGCGGTGACATCCCAAGGTGCCAAAGGAGGTTTTGTATCTCTGAACACGTCGTTTTGTGGCCTTACGTAGGATCATTCAGACAGTGTGACTTTACATCATGGAGAGACTTCCATGCAGTCTATATGGTGGATAGAACCTAGTTGACATTTGGTGACAACTCTTGGTATGAGTGTTGCTTGTGTACTGTGTAAAGAATTAGATAATGTGTGCATGATGTAATCCTTGGAATATGTACTGATGTAATTGGTTAGGATTTCATGTAACAGGTAAAGGGGGGGAGGGGTAAGGGGAGAGGTGACTTACTGTCAGGGAACTTATGGAGTCTCTGCCGACATCAAAGGTCGCATAGTTTTCGAGTCAGGGAGCACACCCAAGCAAGTAGAGAGTCATGTGAACTAACCTTGGATGGTATGCTAACCATGAACAAGGACTGTGGTAGGATTTATCGTGGAATTATAGCGCCTCGACTGATTCGTACTGTTCAAAGTCATAAACTTATGGCAACGGCTCCTCATGTAACGTACATGTGAGTTAATCTAGGTAGGGTATCGACAATGAAATATAATAATGAACGGAAATGTGTTTTGACCTACATGTATCACATACTAAATCAAAAGAACAACATACTCTGTATGACAAAACAAGGTCACATGGTAAGGTACTGGTACTGTATTTGTTAGTGTATTTTGGAGGGGGGGTTATGGTCGGGGCAATGGGTGGTCCAAGGGAGCGTTAGGGCTCGTGTACTAGGTGAAATGTACTATTTGCACAATTGGTATTCAACATATATAAGGCACATATGGTTCGATGACTATGTTTTGTGTTAGGAGGTACATATGTATATTGTTATGTTGAAAAACACTTTGTTGGAACTCTGAAAACAAAGCAGATAGGTCGGGGTTTTACCCTTGTGATATGTAGGGTGTTGAGCTGCAGGAGGGTTTCCTTCTACTGGAGTATATGACCATATGGTCATGCAGCTCCGGGATGCGGGTATTTGGGTTGTACTTTGTAGGTTAGTAAAAGTAATAATATGCATTGTTATACATAATTATCATTGTCATGAATGTTTGTTTCCACTGCGGCGGCCTTATGATGAAACGGGTTTTACATTTTTATGAAACAATAAATTACTTTCCTGAACTGGTGTAGGGTTAAGACAGTGTATAATTGTTTTATTATCACACACATTTTGTTCTTGATCTATATCTCTTCTTGTATGTACCTGTATGTACTCTTTTTAAATAAAAAAAAAAAAATTAGTCATAGGAAAGTGCTAAACCTGTAGGGGTCATATAGCTCCTTGGGGAATGGAAGGCATATTATTTGAATTCACTCTAAAGAGCTTAAGAGGGGAGGTTAAGTCCAGTTCCTCAGATCAAGAGCCCCTCACCAACATCAAGGTAACTTCCTAGAGAGGATACCTCTACGTCAGGCACAGTAAAGTTATCATCAAGCATGCCACTATGTGTTCACAAGCTGTGGCAGTCTTGAAGGTTTTCTGTCAGCAGGGCTGACATTACTTGTACATAAGGATTTTTATTTGAAATTAAATCAACGGGAATGTGCAAAATCATTATACAGTGGACCCCTGGAGTTTGTAGGCATTGGAGTTCATGACATTTTTTCGGAAAAATATTGGTTCGGTGTTCGTGGATCCACTCGGAGTTCATGATTCGTCCCGGACGCATACGCGTGGCCCGAGCGGGCCCAACACTCCATTGAGAGTCAGTCTGCCATTGTTTACCAGCACCCATGCATTCATACCATACATTTTGTCATTATTCCATTGTTTTTAGTGCTTGCAACTGCTAAATAAGCCACCAAGGGCCCCAAGAAAGCTCCTAGTGCCAGCCTTTTACCAAAGGGCTGGCACTAGGGAGAATGTCTTCTTAAGTGATTCAGTGAGTCTACGATATGTTATGATACTAAAACAGCAAGAGTTGATAAAGGCTATAGTGCCTGCCAGCGATAAAGTGTAGCATTAACAGTGTAGCAAGTAAGTTAAGCCATTAATCTATAGAAAAATTGGCACGAAACTTAACTCCTCCAATGTTGTTGGAGTTATATAGGGCGACTGACAACACCGCCGTGTCTGGCAGCCATCACTATTTCAGGCGTATCTTTCAGTGGCTCTTATACATACACCCAACTACAAACAACACGAACACCAGTCCTCACATTTGTAATGAGATTTTATTCATTCTACAGTATATGTCATAATTTTATGTTATTAATATTGTTTATTATGTCATATTAGATGAATTGTGATAGATAAATAAGCCATAGAGTTTATTTT